>VYZV01023716.1:3020-15932 GCA_013401275.1 Pandion haliaetus
TCATCTCTCACTGACCTTATACCTTAGTCATCTTACTCCAGCAATGCACAGAACTGGGTGTCGAGTTGTGTAGCAGCTCTGCATTGCAAGAGCAAGGAGAGGCTGAAAGAGGGCTGAGTAGGAAGTACTGCTTTCTGATGGCAAATTGGAAAGACTGATTTGAAAGCAGCAGTTACTGCATCTGGCAACTGGTAATCTTAGTTTCCTCATATCATAGTATGATAAAGTACAGACAGAGTTCAAGGTGAGCATCAGTTTATCCTTTGCTGTTATTAATTACAGCTGTTTGCAACTGATGCCATTTGCACCAGTCTAGCAGAGAGTGGGCATTCATATTGATTGGGCAGGCTGTGGTGTAAATTTCTGCAGATCCAAATAAGACAGAAGGTATTGCTTCTAGTTAAACAAGGCTAGATTTTGTCCTGGCCAAGTTCAGGTGCTGTGAAAGACGAGAGGAGAGACACCTGGCTCCTTGATCTGCCATTGTTCTCTTCTTGGCTGTATCTCCCTTTCTGTGGTCGTGAATTAATGTTCTTTATGCTCTGTCTCAGAGGAGGAGCAGCCCAAGTTGCATTGCTTTATTGTTCACAAGATGTTTTCTGACTAAATGTTGTTATTGCTGAGTGTGCTTCAGCCTGTCTTGCCAAAGCTTTCCTTGCTGAATTCAGCATGCTTGTAAGCGTAAGGGACCTAAAAGCCTTTCCTGTGCAAAGCTCTCAGCTGAAATGTATATCCTGTTTCCATCTAAATCGTTTACCCTAGGGTGCAGAATAACAGCATTCCAAGCATTTCTCTGAAATAAAAATACAACACCACAACACTAAAGCTAGAACCAAAATCACATTATTGATAAAATATATGAAAATAGGCAGCTTAAATCTCACTTCTAATTTTCCTCTCCACAGGACATGAAAGCACTGTGTTGGTATTGCTTTGTATAATAGAGGAGCCTGTCAGGTTTGTGGTAGCTACTTGTGTTAGAAGGGTGTGGAAAATCTGCAAAAGGAGAACATGGGAAAACAAGCTGTCTATTTTGGGGCTTTCTATGTTAAGGATGGTTTGAATAATGCTAGCAGAAGCACTCTGGCTTTGCCCTGCTCCAACACAGGAAAAAGAAGCAGCATCAGAAACTTTCTCTTTCCCATTGACTTCCTAGTAATACATTACTATATGGACTGCCCCAGAAGACTGTTGCTGAGCTAGGATGTTGCTCAGCATTTAAAGGGATGCTTCACTTGATTCTCACACAGGCTTTCAGCCTTATTCAATGTGTCAATAATAGCCCAAGTTACTGATTTTTAGAGCGCTGTATGTTGAAACAATGGTATGTGCAAAGTAAAAAGCTGAATAAATTGACATGTTGGTTGGTGTCTGCCAAGTGAGCAAACAAACCTATGTTAAGAATGGGAATAACCATAATTTGCTGAACTGTTCCCGGTAGGAAAAACAGGGGCAATGCAGCTTGAGAATTTGCACTGTTCCAAGCATTTCCAAATTGATTGGCATGTTCGGATGTATAAAATCTACAAGTTGTAGGTGGCTCAGAGTTCAAGATCGTGAGAAATATTTACATTTAACTTCTTAAACCTGCTCTATCTGATTGGTTTTTTTAAATTTCACATATTTCAAACCTCTTACTTAGTAAAAGAAAACTCAGAACCGTTAGCTGTTTCACCCTGAAAATGACATCCAGACTCTCTTGCATTTCTCATTCACTTCCAGCAGCTGCAGCATCCTCCTGGGGTGTCCCTAAAATTGTGCCAGTTTGTGCTAAATACTGCCCCAAAATGCAGTGACAGCTTTTTCTTTGAGTGTGGGTATAGCTTAATGGAAAAGAAACTGAGGTACAGAGGAACAGAGATCATTTTTCTCAGGGTCACACAGGAAGCTCACAGCTGAATTTGAGAGCTGAACCTAAACCTTCTGAGACTTAGTTCATCAGCCTCATAACATGAACTCCCTTCCTCCTGAGTGCTTGGATCTGTCTGACCTCCTAAGCAAATGCACAGGGCATACTTGTCTCCTGATCTCACAGGCCCTGTGGGTTCCTGGCTCTGAGGCTGCTGTTTGTTTACAGAGAATGCTGTTGGTACACTTCTCCCTGTTGTCTGATAGTTTCCCCCTGCCAAATGCACACTTTCTTCTTCCTTGGCTTAGACTGAAAGCCAAACATCTCACACCCTTGATCCAGAGTCACAGCGTTCTCTCCAGTCTCTTGATGATGATTATACTGTGTGCTGCTTAGAAGTGAAATCATTCCTGCTGGTCTTTACTTCTGTACTGAGTCATGTAAGGGCTCGTTAGAACAAAATTTGCAGGGGCCTTGACCCATACCTCTTCTGTGCTCTGAGGGTGGGGTTTCCTCTGACTGCACTTGAGCTAATAGTCACCAGCAGGAGACCTGGACTTTGCTCTGTTTGGTTTCTTTGTGGAGAGAGTAAAGGGGTGACATTCCCCCCTGCAGACAGACAAGGCTCTGTATTGGCTTTGCGGTGACTGGAATGAAGTTTGAATTTGACTGCCACTGCAGTCAGTGTTAAAAATCAGCATTAGCTTCTGCTTCATTTCAACTTGGCTAATACCTGCCAGGAGCTTCCCAGCAGTGACCACAGTTTACACTCTGTTCCAAAGGAGAACTGAAATGGGATGGAAGTGCTCCTTGCCCCTGACACTGCTCAGCCCCTTGGGGACAGCCAGACCTTTCCATTTTTACAGCATAAGAGAGAATCACATGTTTTGGGCCACAAACAGCCGAGACTTTGCCTTTTTTTAGTAGGATGTGTAGCTGGAATATGCCATGAGGAAATGCCAGTGCAACACATGCCACTGACTTTGCAGAGCAAGGGGTAGAAATTATGTGTGTGCCAATGGCAAGTATGGTACACTATGGTCTAGGGAGAGGCTCTTTCACATATTGCTTTGTACCACTTGTGCCATACCGGCTTCTCTAGCCTAGTGCAGTGGGTGAGATACAGCCCTGACTCTGCTGCGTTGTGAATTTTTAAATTTTGCTTTTCATGCTGCATTTTGCATAATTGCAAGGAAGAGGTGATCTGAGTAATACTTTACAGTAACTGAATATGGCACCTATTGCTCAAGGAAGTCACAGGACTTTCTCAGTTTTAATGGACTTGTAATCAGAACTTCCTTTTTACGTGTGGTGCAGTACATAAGGGGAGAACAAATCAGGTAACCATGGCCCAGTTCTTTTGCTGTTACCTTCCGTCCTGCCCAGAGGAATCCTCTGTCTTTCAGTTCCTCCAGCTGGTGCTTGCTGACTTCCTTGCTGCTTGAGGCTGTTTGAGTTTTAATTAAGAATGTGTGCAAAGTGCTTTGATAGCCTCAGGAAGAGGCTGCTGTAGATGGGCCAAAGATTTGAATGTTCTTTTTGTTTCACTTGTATTTCTCATGAGCTAGACTTGAACGTGAATTACTTGCATAGTATGTACAGATTCACCATGTAATGAAGGGTTTCTCTTTAATAACTGACTTCTTGTGACCAGCAGTCATCTGCTTTGCTCTGAATAAAGATGAGTTTTTTTCCTCCCTCAGGTTCCACTGTCTGGCATCCCGACTGTAAGCAGTCCACTAAGACTGAAGATAAGCTACGGGTAAGCTGAATTCATGGCAATGACACACGAGATATTTTGCGCACACAATAACAGAATGCTGTTTTTAAAAGAGTGACTTTTTCCATGTGTTTTTTGCATAGCTGCCACCACTCTGGCAGAATAAACAGTGGAGGCACTTCAGAGGTATTGCTCTGATTTTTAGGCTCACCAACCTGCACATACCTGTCTCAGTGCACTGCCTTAAAGATAGTGTAATTTACTGACATACAGACATGGCAAAGTCTCTAAGACACTTCATTTCATATCTCAATTATTGTGAGAGGGACTCTTAAGGAGAAAATGTGAATAGGGCAAACGCTATGATATATTTTAGTATTTTTGCACATCTGTGTAATTGCTGTATAGTTATCCCCTGTTCTGCGTGGTTATTTAAGCATTTAGACAATATGGACTCTTCTTCCTTTGCCATCCAAATAAACCTCAGCCTAAAATGATCCTAATTTGAATGCCAAGAAGAGCTGTAGTTACCCTTGGAGTCACCTCAGCATATCCAGACAAACTTTCTGCATCAAATACTTGATGGCAATAATGCTGCACTGATAAATGCTGGAGCCTGGCTTTTTGCATGCACCAGGCAATTCTAAGTCCATATTCACTAATTCATCTTCTGGACAATTTGCTCGTTTTGACGTCTCAGCTGGTCCTTTGAACTTTGCTAATTTTTCTGGATGTGAATATTAGAGACTGCACATCAATGAAATGTCTTTCAGACAAGAAAACTAAGACGTACTGGCATAGAGATACCTAGGATATCCTGTGGGTTGTGTTCTATGTGTGGCTCATTCACAGGAAGCCACGCTCTTTAGAATTTATTCAGGTGTATGGGTCTAAAACATCCCCCACAGAGAATTTACTATGATCGTAGGTAATGGGCAGATAAATTTTTGTTGAGCAGAGTTCATGTTAGTGTGGACTCTGCTGATAATACAGAATTATAATTGGTCCTAGGTGGGCATGTGATCTAGCATGGCCAAACGTCACTGTAGGTACCACCCAGCATTTGCACATTGTTCTGTCCTGACTTTCCATAAGAAAATGGAAAATGATGCCAGACTGGATTTTCTTCCTCATTTAGCAATTTGAATGTAAGACTGTTTTGGCCCTGCTTAAGTGTCAGAATGTTTGTGCTTTGTAGTGAATGGTTGGGGTATAATATCTCCCTTTCACTTGGACCTGAGAGTCTTATCAAAGCACTCCTGGCTACACTGTAGCCCTTATGAACCTTCTCCAGCTGACCTTATAAATCAGTTGGCTTGTTTCCATTCCCCATGGAAATGGCCGAAGTCCTCTTCAAATATTTTCCTTTTTTCCATCACACATTTAAGCATGTCAGTCATCTTCTCCCTCAGCTAATTTTAATTGAAGTGAATGAAGTAAATGAGTTCATCTACCTGCAAGACTTTGCCTAAGTGAGTTCTTGCAGGAAAATGAAGTGAAGCGAAAGAATGCATATTAAAGGAACATCTGAGAAATGTTATGGCGCAGCTATCCAAGGTTGTCTTTTCCTAGATGAGAGCTTCTATGCAGAGGTTCAATATGTCTTTAAAGGGCATTGATAAATGCACTGTACTGAAACTAGTTGGAGAGATGGAGATTTTTTAGCTTCAACTGTACATCACAGATCATATGTATCTACTCCAATGCAAAGTCAGACACCTTATTTTAAAATCAGTTTGAGTTCACTGTGATGACATTGACACACTTGTCATTCTGCTGACTCAAATGAAGGCAATAGCAAACAGGTAGGTACAGAAACAAATCAAACTGGGGGAACTATGTGCTATTTAAATGTCACCACTAAATTATGAACTGTAGTTTGATTGACTTCCAATTTCTTATGACACACATTTAGACCTTATGTGAGAATTGGAATCTGCTTTGTGAGTTGACAAATATATGTTATAGCCACTTCCAAGGTCAGGCCTAGATTTTCTGGTGGTTCTGCAAAAAGCCAGGGATATGGCCTATTTGATATGCTATGTTTCCTTACCATATAGAGCAAAACAAAACAAAAAGCCCTTTTATCATTGAAGTCACTTCAGAAGTTTTCAGCGACTTCTGTTTTTTCTCAGTAACTGAATTGTGATATAAACTAATCGGCATTCTAGCTGGTCAAGATCTGAGGGGGAGTTCATAAAAACAATGGTTGCTTTGGATTTTCCCCCCACTGGATATTTGTGGAGGATTATAAAGCCAAAACAAGCAGAAAATAAAGCAACCATATGTATGTTACAAAAATATACATTGCTTAGGGTTTGGTTTTTTTTTTTTTTACAACTGTCTGGCTGTTTGTGATTCTGCAGGGATCAGTAAGTAACATAGATATTATAATGCACAATTATCTAGCAAGTAGATACTAGTAACTTGATTGAAAAAAGAGCTTAACCACTGAGCTGGTGAGACTGCTTTCCTTTTCACTCATTTTTCCCTTTTGTGTTTCATGACAGCATTCCTCATCCGAGTTCTTTTATCCAAAGAGTCTGGTTCTGCGCAGGCCACGCTCTGCAGAGGTTTGCTGTTGTGTTTTCATAGTGTTGATAATGGTCTTCTTTACTGAGAAGATTCTTCACTGTTGTCATTCGCTGCACTTGCTACTACTTCTGCTTCACAGCTTTCCTGCTATCACTTGCCACCAGGGGCCCTGATGCTGTATTTTGCATCATGTGGTGCAGTGTTGTTTGTTAATTCTCACATTTTTTATTTTGCTTAATGAAATACTTAAATTTTTTTTTTTTAGATTCAGATGTGCTTTTGGGGGCTGTAGTATTTTTCTTCCAGCATTACAGAAAGTTTTTCTTCTAAAACAAAAAATTCGAGTGCAAATATGAATCAAATGAAAATGGTGAAAAGCAGCTGACTTTAAAGTGATGGTTTAAAAAGAAGTAGTTTTCATTATCAATGGCCCATGCTTTTAGAAAAAAAAAAAGCCATCAGTTAAATCAGTTCCTTTTTTATATGTATTGACCAACTACACATGAATACTTTAGTTGAGAAAATATTTACAAAATTCCAGGTTTGGACATGTTCTGTGCGCTGCCCGAGAGCATTTGCCCCTCTCTTATCTGGGGCACATCCACATCCGAGTTGGGAGGTCCTCGCTGTCATCTTGATTCTGGACTACATGTCTACTTTCAGCCTTCCTTGAGTTTGCTTTGCACCTACAAACACCACCCGTTTCCATTTCTTCTCCTTCAGGGCATTTTATTCAGGGTTTATTACTTGTGTCTGCTGTGGGGGCACATGTGGCTGCACTGCATGCAGGCGCACCTGAGGTAGCTTTCACCTGATAACAAAGGTATGGGCTTAGTAGAGGCTAGTGGTGGGTAGACAGGCTGATAGAGTCTGTGCCACTGGGTTTCCATTGTGTCTTCTAGTGCTGCCTTCACATCTCTAATTGCAAAGTAGATGTAGTCATATTACCAGCCAGGGCAGGATATTTGTGTTAGATTGTGTTAGTCTGCAGGGTAGTGTTATATGGTTGAATCCAATGCTGTGATTCAGAGGGAGTTAATGCAGGCCCTGTGCCCTTTGTCCAGCGCAGTACTTCAGTCAGTTAAGTTAGGATGCTGCAATGTATTAACCACTCTTGAACGCAGCACTCTCTGTTAGCTGCAGAAATATATATCAAGAAAATACAGCTATAAAGTTGTGTTTTCTGTGCTCCTAAGGAGGGCAATGTCTCTGCAGTCCTAGGCTTTATGGAATCAAGTGTTGGAGTCTGCGAACAGCAAACTGTGAGACCATTTCAGTCATCTTTTAGGCCAGTGTAGTGGCGTTTTGCATTCAGCTTAGCGTGCATGAGACTTGAGTTTCTGATGCTGAAATCCAGAGCCTTAGGATTAAAAAAACAAATCCTATCCAATGTATTAGAAAAATATGCTAGGCAAAATAGGAGCAGCCCATGTCAAAATAAAGGTATGTTCTTGATTTGTAGACTGTATAAGATACAAATAGCTTAGCGTCAGATGAATATACTCCTGTGTAAATTGAGTCAGTATTAAATTCTGTTTAGATTTACATGATGATTATACAAAGTGCCAGATTTTGGCTTCAAGTGTTCTTCTGCAGAATAGACACAAAGATACTATCATTGCTGTTGCTATAAAGATGGGCCAAAGGCTTGAATCTATGTGAAAACTGTAGGTTGAAAATTGCGGGGTGAAATCCTGCGAATTCTCTGAGAAGTTTGCTGTTGAATTCAGTATGTTCTGGACTTCCCACTATTTTCTTCTGCTTTCCACTTAACTTACCCTTGGTGAAGGCTATGTTTGCATAAGTAGTCTTGTAAAAGTTTGTTTGGTAGCAATGGGCCTTCAATGATTATGTGCTGAAAATTCATTCTCCTCTCTAGCCTTTGTGGCTAGAAAGGAAAGAAAAATTAGTTGTAACCTATTAATATGTGTGTCTGTGTGAGTTTGAACTAATCTGTTTGCTAGTTTTGTCTTGTTGCTTACATAGTGTAGATTGTTTAGGCAGAGAAATAATGAATGCATGCATTTGAAGGAAACACTCTTGTAAGGAGAAGGGTACAGTTAAACTAGCAGACAGGCACAATGAATGCTGTGACACTGAGGTGCTTTACTGGCCTTGTACACGGCCACTGAAAACTACTGAAATCTGTAGGAAGCCTGTGTTTCATGAACCCTGGTTCTAAGTCCTAAATAAGTGTAAAACCTTGCAGTTGATGAAGCAGGTAGTCAGAATAGTAAGTGTTGTACTGAGAAAGCCAAATTCCTTGCTATTGCAAAATTGTGTCTGCCTAGTAGAATAAATTATATCCTAGTCTTCTATTAGTTTATTTATAAACATGCTTCACTTAAAGCAGCTTCTGAGGTTTAGAGAATTTGCTTAAGCTATAATGTTAAATGTTATTAAGTGAAAACTTATTCATTCTTCTGCAGCTATTATCGCCGCCTTGCATAATGAACTCTATCAAAAAACTAAGGCAGGTACTGTAAACAATGCTGACAATGCCTTTGTTAAACAATAGTGCATCCATTTGGCCAGATGTTCTTGGGATCAGTTTTGATCTGGTTGCCTGCACTTCTAAGTTTTTATAGAGCATGATTCTGAACATCTGTACTTGAGAAAGCCAGAGCCAGCACATTCGTAGCAGCATCTGGACAATGTGAATGGCTCTAGCGTGGATTTTTTTTTTTTTAAGAAGTTATTTATTTAGATGTTGTGCCATGCATGATGACATGACAAACTGAGGTAAATGCAGATGAACATCTTAAGCTTTGCAATCTAATATTAAATTCAAAAGTTAATCAATCAATTTGGGGTGTAAGCATGGGTGACACGATAATTGAGCATTGAAATTCATGTGAACCTGATAGGATGAGCATGATGGTGTTACCTGTGCCAATCTGCAAGTGAAGTTCGCAAAGAACTATTGCTTTGAATACAAATGCATGGAATGAAGAACAAAAACATAAAGATAAGAACTCTGTGATAAAGTGGGAAATACTGAGAAGTTTTGCAGATATTTTAGATGCTTTGTGATCTGGGTCTTTCCTTTGGCTTCTTTAATGACATGCATGAATTTCTATTGACTGAATTTCTATTGATTTTTTTTCTTATACTTCATAGACTTCCTATATCTGGTACAGAAATCTCATATTGATATATTTACTACTGTTACATCCATTTGGGTGGAAGAGGAAAGAAAAAAAACAGATTACTTTTCTACTGTCAGAAAATATGGAGAAAGGCCATGCATCACAAGAAATGAACAAAAGATTACTTGTAGTTCTTCATAGAAATTTGCTTTAAATTTCTCTGCACAAAGGTGGCATTATGAAAAGCTCTATTTGAATCCTTCAAGAAGAAGAACAATCATATAAATAGTGTTCCAGATCTGTTTGTAGAAGAAGTAAGGCAGCTTAACTTGTTTTGTTGCTGGGAGTGTAGAACAAGTGTCACAGGACTATTGTGATGGAAGGAAATACCTCTAAATTAGCGCATTCATGTTAAAGGATGTTTCCTCTAATTTCTTTACCTGTCTTCTTCCAATAATGTGTGCAAGAGATGCTCACATGGTATCTCCACTGAAGGTTAAAGGTTAAATCAGGGATAGCTGCTATTCCTGTTTCACCTGTGCTCTGATCAGCTGTCCTCTAGGGTAGAATTTACACCCCACTGCAGTTACATCAGTAGAGAACTTGACCTCCAGTGTGTTTCTTGCCACCTCTTTAAGATACAAAGTCACAACAGTGGTACACAGGGTCAGGGATTCTTGACTACTAAGATGTAATGTACAATCTAATAAAAGCCATACATATCCTGTCACACTTTTTCAGTCAGGAGCTATTATAGGTCTGTTAGGAGAGGAGCCAACCATAGCAAGTAAAAGTATGCCAGAGGAACAGCTTATATCAAGGAGTCTTTAGTGTATATTTGTTAAGGCAAGCAGCACAAATGTTTTTAAGTACAATGCAATTGTCTTTAGGGGAAAGTGCAAAGCTGTGAAGGATTCCAGACCATATGGGCGCAGCAGAGTAGGAAATAGCCATCTGTGATGGAAACAGCCTGTGTAATTCAAAACAAGAAGTAGAGCAAAGTGAGGCAGGGAAGGGTGAGAGTAGATGTAGAAGTTCTCTTTTTCATGCACTGTCTTCAGGGTTATGTTGTGAACTTAAGCAAGATACAGGACTGGAGGTGAATAGAGGAGCCACAGAGCTCCACGTTTGCTTGGATTAAGTTCCTCAGGAGAGGAATGGTGTGTGCTCAGGCAGTGGCTGGCAGGCTGGCATCCTGCCCGGGGAATGTGGAGCTTTGCAATAGATGGAAGGTAAAATTGATGTACACAGGAACAATTACAGAAAATAGAAAACTGGTTTTAAAGGCTCATGTCATATCTGGCTCATAGCTGTGTTAATGGGATGGTAATGAGGAACTTGGAGCAGAAACACAGTGAGGGAAAGAAGAACAGGTGGTACAACTTGCCAGTCCATCTGACAACTGCTCCTGTACTCCAGGATTAAGAGCACCTAAGAAAGTTGTTGGTTAGCAGGATTTGGCTGAAACTATCTTCTTAAGGTGTCTAACTTTATTAAATAAAATTCACTGAAGTGATAAAAACAAGTGAATTTTCCTTTGCTGAAAAGGTTTTAGCAGTGACAGTAAGAGATGATACTAAGGAGATGAACCAAGGGCTAAGAATTTCTTGTTTTCTGAAGTTATTATAAAAGATGCAGAGCAAAGAGCAACCCAGAGGGCCTGCCAGGTGGGAAGAAGCCATAACTGCCTCTAATGCTTGTTTTCCTACAACAGGGAGAATTGAGCAGACAGAACTCTTAAAGTATGTCTGCCAAAAGCCAAAGGTAACAGAGAAACCCCTAATAGTATCTCAACTGCTTAATACTGTTCGGTATGTTGTAGTGAAAACAATTGTTTTCCATAGCAACGGCAGCAACATGTTGCATTTGTCTCCACTCAAACAGACAGTGGTGTGAAATGGCAGAATGGAAGGGGGAATAAAGTGTTTCTCAACAACAGCCAGATTTTCCAGCTTAATTCTTGTAACATTTCCATGAAACAGGTGGTTGTTGTTGGGTTTTTTGCTTTGATTGCATCATGGGAGGAGCTTAAGGGCAGCTGAGAAATTTCTGTTCCCTTTTGGGATGTAGGAATTTGCAGCTACAGAGAGAAAAGGAAAGAAACACATAAAGGTCCATCTGAGAAAGTGTTCTCAGGCATGCTCTGGAGACTGTGGCCATATCAGTCCATGGCCACATCTGCTCTCTGATCTGAATCTTCACATTTTTTGCTGGAACATGTTCAAAGCCTTTATACCTCTGACCCTCCCTGAATGTGGTGATTTCATTTCCACAAATGAAGTCAGAGAAAGCCTGCTGTATGATCCACGACTAGTCTTCAGCATTTTTTATATGGATGGTTCCAATAACTTTCCTGGTTATGGAATAAAAGGTAGAGAGACTCTGAGGTCTGTTGAAAGATCCTTTCAGGAAATATATGCTGCAAGATAAGAAAGGTCCAGTAGCCTGTGTTCAATCTAGATATTTCCCAAGAAAAATCAGCGAGCCAGGCTGTCAAGCCTTTTTTTCTCTTCAGTGTGTGCCTGAAGGTCCCTTACTTCAATGTCACAAGCTGACAAGGTAAGGACTATTTACCAAGATTTAATTTTCAGTGACTTTGAAGTATCCCACTGCAGTAGCGTCATCAGAGTCATCTGCTGATTTATTGCTTTGTGATGGGATATGGTCTTTGCAGTCCATTAGGGAACAAAAATTGTTCATGGTTTCTCAGTTGTGGGATATCCTTGACTACCTTTGTGTGTCCGCTGCATGCCAAGTTTAGGAGTAATGGCCACGATAGCCTGCGTGATTTTTGATCAAACAGATGTTTTTCAAATTCACCAAGTTTTCAGGATCCCCACATCTCAGTGATAAGTTACTTTGTCTCCTCTCACAAAACTTCCCGCAGGGAATCAGTGTCTGTTTAGTCCTGGTGAAGTGTTGGAAAATCTACTAAACGTGTAAAAGCACTGGCTCTGTAGGAATGTGCCTGTTCTCATGAATTTCAGTTTGTAAGACATTGTCATTAAACATCAGGACTTTTGCAGTATGGGGAATCATGAAATTTCAGTCAACAGTTTAGCTTTCATGTTGCATCTAGATTGTGCTGCAGATGTAGGAACAGCTCGAAGCCAAGGATTTGTGGTCCTTCTACTTAGAAGGACTGAATTCAGTTCTGTATTTGTAATGAAAAGCCAGTGATTGAACACCTGAAAAGTGATAATGTGTGTGCTGTGCTCCTCTCAAGTTTTGTCTGCTGAACTGCTGATACCTCTAGCTGTTTGTGAACTAATGTTTTGATAAAATGACCAGCAGGACTATCCTGGGTTGTACTTTGTATGGCTACTTGCAGTGTCTCTGGCAGGTGTTGTTTGATTTTGTTCATTATTGTTAATGAACAGTCTTTTACATTGAATGATTTAGAAAACCTCTTTCCCCTCTCACGGCACTCTTTCCCCTACCAAAAAAAAGCCTACTTTGCCTCACAAGGTTGTGAAATTTGCCAGAATGCTTGCATTTGTGTCGATATTTTTTCCTAAATTCAGTTAATTTCAAGATGTATGCAGATTTCTTCACTTAAAACCCAAATTACCAATGTTAATGGCTTCAGGTTGCTCTGAAAAGTTACATTTTGTTTTTCAGCCTACAAGAACATCATCAGAAAGCATTTATTCCAGACCAGGTTCCAGTATACCTGGCTCTCCAGGCCACACTATCTATGTAAGTATGCCTTCTGATGA
>VYZV01023753.1:10384-34482 GCA_013401275.1 Pandion haliaetus
TATGATATATTTGAAATCATCAGAGCCTTTCCTTATCCAGAGAATTTCAAAATACCTTTCTAGTCCATATGTAGAGTTGATCTGAGAAGGAAGGTGAAGGTGCTGTTATGACTCATGAGATTCTCTTGATAAATCAGAACTTTAAACAAATAAAACATAATTAGGCTCCCACAGATCATTTCAGAATATCCTCAGGCCTCTGACATATCCGTATTTCTACAGCAGCCAGTGGTAAATATATCTTTAAAGGAAAGAACAAAAAACCCACAACCCCTTCACATCCAAATCCATACAGTGGCATATATCATAACAAAGACTGGATCAGGGGACTGCCTCCCTACATAGAATAAAAGTGAGCATCCACAGTCAGATACACAGCGAACAATTCAAAATACTTTTGGAAAGCCTTTTCAACTTCAGCCACATTACCTTTACTATATATTGAACTGCTACTGTATGAGTAGCTTCAGTTCAAAGAGATAGGAGCTTGAGAAAATTTTAAACTCTAAATAAATCATTGACCCTCAGTACAAACCAGGTGTATACCATGAGATAAAAGAGGAGATTTTCCAGGAATATTGAATAATCATCCCACAAATTTTCACTTCCCAAAATCAAACTGTCAAAATCAGCAGATTTCCATATTTTCTAGAAAAATAAATGCTTTACATATCTTTTTGTATGGGAATGGTGATTATCAGTGACTGTGACAGAATAAGGTTCGTAAAATATATTTTTTCTGCAAGTTAACAAAATGGCTACCCAAGATAAAAATCTCAATCCATATTTAGGCATCCAAAAATTATTTGATATTTTAGAAGTAATGCTTACTGTGGGCAAGGTAAATGGAAGCTTCTGGGTAACCAGCAGTGTTGATTATGAGTCTGCCAGTCTGAGTAGTTCAGTACAAAATATAGGTGTTTAACTTTAGACATCAATCAAAACTAAAAATGAAAGGCCTCGTGTTTCCTCCTTTATCACCAACTGGATCTTGCTTTGCCTTAATTCCCAAATCCACTGAACTGGATAGTTGTTACCAGTCATCTCCAGCCTGCGTGAATGTAGACAGTTTGTTCTTTTTTGACAAAGAGGTGAATTTTGCTGAAGTATCTACAAAACAAAGTATGGAATTCTGAGCTAGATAGAGTACCATTGTGGGAAAGATGGTCTTGAGGCAGTTCACTGAAGCCTTTTTTTCTTTTTCTGTTTACTTTATTTGAACTATTGACCTTGCAAAAATATTCAGCTTTCTGTGTGGGTTTTTTTGGAGTGGCTTGTGGTGCCTGAGCTTTGAAACATGTATGATCAGACCCAGCTTATCTCTGAGGCTGCTGGGTTTTCTAACTCGCCGTGCTGGAAAACACACCAATCTTGGGAAATCAAGCTAATGTCTCTCAGCTGTGCAGAAAAAGTGTGAACAGCTCTGTCAAATGAGCTACCCCCATCTCCTTTTTTTCAGGCAGCTTCTTATACTCGAGCAGTCACTTCACATTTGCCATTTGAGCAGCTGTGATATAACTGCTGGTTTATTGCCTATAGGAGAGTTTCTGTGAGGAATCAGAAGCTGGTCTTTCAGCTACCCTGGCCAAAAAAAGGTTTAGTCACAGGATTCTATTACTGGTGAATGAGTAAGGAGTCCTGACAGGATAACAAGAGGGTATGAACACATAGCTCTGGCCTAAAGGTTGCTAACTGACCAAGTGGTAATACGAGGGGAAGTATTTTCCAGTCTTGAACCTCTTTACCCCCAGATAAGTATATTAAATGCCATCAGTTAACCCCTTGAGTGCAATGACCCAGTACTGCCAGGGACATGCCTTGTATGATAGACCCTCATGCTTCCTAATCAGTGGTGATGTATGAAGTACAGTCATAGGTCAAGATGAGTCATAGGTCCGTTCCTTTGTTGGATGGAAAGACGTCTCTGGGCATTTAAAAGGTTAAATGCAAAATTTTAAGTGTACAGCTACAGTGGCTTAAAAATGCATGAAAAATATAAAGCAAAAGCGCAGGCAGGAAAGAAGTTAGAAAAATGTAAAGTGAAAAAAAATCTCAGGAATTTTGCTTTGGAATTGAGTTGACAGGGGTTTTTTTTTCATTTATTTTATTGGATTTTTTCTGTTTTCTCCAGATAGTTTCCTGAAGAGTGACTGTGCTGAGTTATCTCCAGCTTACTTCTTTCCTGTACTTATTCTCACATCATGGACATTACTAAATTTCACTGAAAAATATCAAAACTGTTATGTCAAGTGGGGATAAATTTATGAATAAATTTCCAGTTCTATAAGATGTATTTTCTCTACTTTTTTTTCTGTGGCATCTTTTATTTAATTTCCAGGCAGGCTATTTCTGTTGTCAAGGTGTTGTCTTCTAAATCAGTGTTTTTCCTGTGGTAAAAAGATGTAAAGATCTGTATCAATTTATGTGTTCAGGAAAAGATATTCAAGACTGTACTCTTGTTGTCTTAGAAGATGTTTAAACTCAAAATAGTCTGTTCTGGGAGGTGAGTACTGCCCTCCCAGTTTAGTAAAGACTAGAATCTTCTTTGTACTTACATTAAGCAGGTCTTTACCTCTTGTCTAATTTCACTGAAATTACTGAGTTTACTCATGTAATACGGTACCAGTCAGAAGTTATATCAATGGCAGATTCAGCCATGTGGAAGCTGTAGTTATTTAACAAAGGTTTTGTCTTCACTGACATAGAGGTATTTATCTATTTTTTAGAGTGTGATGACTAATTCTGTTGTTTATGATGGGTGTCTTACAAATAATGTATATTTGGCCACCAGAAACCGTCTCAGTTGCCTTGAGGCACTTCACATTGTTGCATTAATAGATGAAAAATTACATTTGCCATTTCATAATTTGTTTCAGGTTTTTTCATGATTTATCATCAAGTCAGATAAACTTAGAAAGCAGTAACTTATAAGCTATGTTGTTGACTCTGGAATGTGAGATGTGTTACACAGGCTTAATCAAAATCAACACTCCTCATTGGAATTATTAAGAGAGCCAAGTGCTGGTTCTTCAGGCCAGGCTAGAGAGCAGAGCTAGAAGGAAAGAGTTCTCCTGAGATAAGCAGTCATGAGACATTGTAGGCTTTGTGTGTTGCCTTTGAGCATGAGCTGGTACAATAATGGATATGGCATTGTCTTTTTAAAGAGTAACACTGAAAAATGCAGGGAGGGGAGAGAGAGACTCCAGCTGCGCATTACACAGCAATGCACATCAGCAGTTCTATAGTGTGGGAGGCTTTTTCACTTTTCATTTAAAAAATCCTTCTTTCAAAGCACCATTCAGTCCTCCTTTGATCACATGGCACTATATTAGCCCAGGCTGGAACAGGCTGTTTCTCAACCTGATTCTATGCACCCACATTGTTTCCAGCATCCACACTGTATGACTGCAACCTGAGCTAAGGCTTCCTACAAGTACTAGTTGCCAATCTGGTAGGTGATATTCTAGGAGAGGTCCCTCTCTCATGTGCCACCTATGTACGCTTCAGGCTTATATGTGCTTGGCCCCAGCCTAAAGGCAGCATGAACCTGAAGTTTTCTCCTGCGTGGACAGTTGACAAGTTTGGACTTTGAGTGGTTACCCAAACCCTGGAGGCGCTATACTGCCCAGTTTGCTGCCTGTGATCTTTTTGGTGTCTCATAGCTCCATATACACACTTGTAAGAAGTCTTAGCCTGCCTGGAAACAGCTGAGGAGCATGGCAGCTGGGAATCCACTCTTGAGTACTCACCAGCTGTAGGTCAGTTGCTACATTGTGTAGATGTGTGCCCATCCCCTACAAAATGCAGTGCAGGTACCAAATAAAAACTGAGTATCCCACCTACAAGGGAATAATTGTGCTTGTGTTTCACTGTCTGTTTTGCTTACAAGGTCAAAGCAGGACCTTACAAGTGCAGGTTGATGAGATACATGGTTCCCTGCCATACAGCTGTTTGCAGTGGTTGGCTTGGAGCATACTAATGATGCAAATGAATGATATTGTAGTATTAATGTAACCTCTTAAAAAGGTGCATCTTGTCTTTAGAGGGTTAATAATAGGCATATTAATCCTGTCT
Organism: Pandion haliaetus; assembly: GCA_013401275.1. NCBI lineage: Eukaryota > Metazoa > Chordata > Aves > Accipitriformes > Pandionidae > Pandion > Pandion haliaetus. Next base: position 14,459 of record VYZV01023753.1, read on the forward strand.
TTAAATTGTGTTTTTTCCGATTAGGAAGAAATCACCATTTTAAATGTAACTGGTGCAACTGGTAGGATGTGTATTTTCTAGGAGGAATAAAATTATTCTCCTTTTGAAATGTCAAGCTTTAAATAGAGCCAATCCTAGGTTTGTCTTGCATACTCTGAACTCCAGAGCTGCCCAAGAACTGTGTTCTGCCTTCCCCAGTGTACATGCACTACCAAGGTCCCCTTCTTCCATGAAGCATCAGAGCAGGCCAGTCGGAAGTCATACTTTTTAAATCTGTTTTAATTGGTTTTGGTTTCTGCATTATAATAAATTTAATCAGATTATGGTCACTTGACCCCCAGGGGCTCAACGCTAATTTGCTCTTACTGCCTGATCATTGGTTAACTAGATCTAGACATGAACCGTTCCTGGCAGGGTTCTCTACACATTAGTTTAAGAAGCCATCATTTTTGTATCCATCACCCTTGCCTTCATTCAATCGCACCTCTAAGGTTTCCCAATTATACAAGAGGTAGAAATTCCCTGTATGAAATTGCCCTTTGCCATGTATGCCATCTTTATCCCATCACGTAGTACACATCATTCTGAACTCCCTGGTTTCTCCTGGGGGTAGTGAGGTTTGTGCCATTCCCTGGGCCAGCAGAATTTGTGTGCATGTACTGTACCTTGCTCTAACTATAGAGCTCTTTGTCCATCACTCTTTTGAAATTTATTAACACAAACTCACACTGTACATCAAAAAATGGGTAAAGAGACAATCTATAAATATTCAGATTAGCCTCATTTTCTGAGGAAACAAGACTTCCGCAATTTCCCAGGGAATATGTATATATGTTTGTCTCCCTTCCCTGAACCTATTGACCACCTTCAATCAAATCTGACAGAGGGGTCTCAAACTATAAAGTTCATCAAGTTGCCTGAAACAAGGCATCTCAGTGATGTGATAGACCATGATCCACAAGACAAAGATTGCAGTGTAAATTCAACTAAGATTAGACCCAAGAGAATCCACAGTGGGGAAGCTATTTAGAAAGACCTATCACAGAAGAAGCTTTAACTATTGATAAAACACAAAACCAAGACAAGCCAGGAGACATCAGTTCTACTTTTCATGGAATTACACATTAATTTTTGTGTAAGTAACATATCTTACTATTCCAAATAAAGCTGTGTGAGTGTAAAGAGAATTATCCCCAGCTTTGCTGTAGACTTCATTACGTAGAATGTAGCTTAAAAGATGACCTAAAATGTGAAAAACTATTTCGTCTGCTTTTTTATCCTTCTTCATTACGAACATTGTACTCGAAGAAAATATTTGACTACTGGGTCCAGTCCCTGCTAACTGTGGAGATCACACTGTGTAATCCTTTTAAGTAACTGGCCAAGCTCCACATACAGAAAAAGTGTTTCTTGCCATGCATCTTGCTTTACACTGGGCACACTTGATGCATTACAACGTCTAGTTGATACAATGAAAAAACACCCTTTAATAAGGTGTAAAACTGTTTGGTTCCTGTTTACTGCTAGTGCCTATTTTACCCAAACAATTAAGAGGGAAGTTTGCTGTGTAATGCTTCCCACATTTCATCTCTTCATTTCAGGGCCAAAGCTCAGTCACAGGAAATGATTAGCAAAGCTGGGGTTGCAGGAATACTTCCAAGGCACAAAACAAACAGTCAAAAAAATTAAGAAATGTATGCATAATGTGGAAAAAAATGGGAAATACAGTGGAGATTGCAAGAGTAAGGGGGAAGAAAAGGGTTCACAGTCACTTAAGACATAATATGATTAAACTATCATTGCTTAATTCTTTGCTTGTTCCTAAATCTCTATATCCCTAAAAAAGAAGTCCAAACTTTTAAAAACTATTTCTTACTTCTACCACTTCTATTTTATGCTTCTGTGTCACACAAGACAAGTTTGATTTTTCTGATACATTTTATTGCTTCCTACACCAAATGTAATTAGCAAGCATGAAGTCCTTTGTTCTTTTTTCTTTTCTCGAGTGAACAGTTGAAGGAAAAAACATTCCTGTTTGTCCTAGAACAGACTGATTCCTTTGACTTAATTAGTGTTATTCCTAATTTATGGGAGTATTAATGTACTTATTTTCTGATAGAGTTTATAATAGATCTCAACACAGTAATTGCCATCCGCTGTAATTGATATGTCTGATTATGTAGTAAGAAGATAACTTTGCTATCCTACCACTTCAGTCACTAGGAAACCTTTCTTACTGTTCTCTCTTTCTCTTTTCTTTTCAGATGTCTTGCCTTGCTAGTTATAAATCTACTAGACTCTTAGATTTCATTACCTCTCCCATCTGACTGTTCTCCATTTCTCTCATTACTTTGCCCAATTTGTTCCTGATTTTCCAGGTTTCAGTAAACACATTTCCAGGCAAAGACAACTGAAAACTATGTGAAGCATTATATTCTGGTTAGTTTCTATAGTTGTGAGATCACAGTAGTTGTCTGTTCCCTTGAACACATAAAATAAATAAAATTCTCATAGCAAAAATCAAGTGATTCCAGAATCACTAGTTGTAGGTAGAAGGATGAAATAGCCCACAAGGGGAAATAGAAAATGGAGTAAAACACTAAAATCTTGCCCAGAAGCTTTCAGAAGCCTTGTTACTGGGTTTCATAATATATAATAGAAGCAAAAAGACTCCTGGGCTTTTTTTTTCCCTCTTCCTGTACCAAATGTAAAAGGCATTTCAAAGCAATAAGATCTCTTAAGATTGGACAGTTTCAAGCACGAAACATGCTAACCACCATGCCCCTCCAGATTGTGAGTCTAAAATCCAGAACTCAGGAAGATGGGAATAGGTTTCAGAGAGACATCTTAGTCCTATCTATCACTGGTAGCTTTCCAGTTCAGTGTGAGTTTGTTCAGATCTAAACAATGGACATAAAGGCCGGGGGCGGCGGCAGGGGTGGGTGGTTCACAGAGAGAGCTGGTTTAAGTTTCTTAAGTATTAAAATAATATAAATAATATTACTCATATATATAATTCCCATTCAATAACCAACATGTGGGGAAGTGTTTAGAAGATACCAATATCATACCAAACTTCAGGAACTCTACAGTTGCTTTGGGCTGCTCTTGAAGAATATTTTTAAAAGTTATAAATGCTATTCCAAAATTCTACTTTAACCTTTACTTTAATTTTCAGATAAAAACTATTAATTTGTGCAGCGAAATCAGTCTTAGCTCTACAAAGAAGTACTGACAATCTAACACTCTTAGGCCTGCTCATTCATTCATTACTCCATTCAAAGCCAAACAAGAACAAAAAATAAAGAAACTCCAGGGAAAATCTTGAGGAGATGAGGGAATATTTATATCACAAGGCCCAATCTCATAACCCCTTGCACATGTTTTGATTCTTAAACATACAGGTAGACCTACAGGGCTATCATTTGCAGGATTCACCAAATAACATTTGTCAAATACATCTTTTCTGTGATTCTCAGTTATTTGAGAAATGAATACAAGTACATCGGCTGCATTAGCAACGTATTTCTTTCTCTTCCTTAAGCTTTATCAAGAGTTGTCACGCTTTATAGTTTGGTGACAGTGCTAGAAAAAAGTGAAGACAGAACTGACCTCTCATAGCATTTTTGTGACCATGGGGCTCACACAAGCAGCTTGGCATCTGCCGGCACATCTTTAGCGAGTTGGCAGCCCCAGCGCCCTTTGCAGGTTGCAATCAAACCTGCCTTCTACAGCAGCCTCTTTCTGGCTGATTAAGTTTAATGTAATTTTAATTAAAAACCACAGTGTCAAAGGGTTTAGCTGCTCGAGAAATGAGCACAGATTGTGGCACAGTGGCAGCAGTCACTTGGAAAATGGAAATGCATCCTGACAATATTGTGTAGGGGCCAGATAAACAAAGCTGCAGCTACTGTACCTTGCAAAAAGCTGGGAGAGACCATCATTGCAGGAACCTTACTCAAAAATATACAGCAGTTCTGGTTCTTGTCTTTTAGCAATTTTAAAGTGCATCTCAGCAACTGAGTAGAGTAATAATTGCCAAGAATTAATTTCAGCCTTTCCTCCCCTTTTTTACATTTGTTCAGTGGGATGTATAAATGTAAATTTCGGATTTCAGTCCTTATTTATTTTGGACAGCAAAAGATTTGCTTCATGCAGTAGACTAGTACCACTTTTCTCCTTAGGCTATAAAGAAAAAAATCACTAGAGGTTTTACCAGTGCTGAAAGCAGGTTCCATTTTAGAGAGTTTTTTGCTTTTATTTGCTACCAGCTTTTCTTGTCCCTTGAAGCAGATCACAAGGAGATTTTAATACTTTACATACTGCAGATATTGAGCAACATTTGGAGAATGACCAAAAAAATCACTTCACTGGCAAAAGGTTGCATCATATCTACAAGATTTAATTTCACTAGGTCCCAGTATACATAGAGATATTGTTAATAATGGTTTCCCAAAGAAGTGTCTCTGTAATATTTTCTTAGTTGCCATATTTTTTTGAGTAAAGAGAATTGCTTTGGAGTTATTAAACACCCTTGTCTTGGCAGAAGTTGCTATTTTTTAAACCCGTCCTTTGAACACGTATTTGTGAAATGAAGGCTTGATCCAAAGTCCACTGAGATCAGTGGAAAATCCCCAGTGACTTAGGCTTTGGATCAGGTCCTGAGAAGTATACATGCAAATAGGTAGGTATTGTGGTAACATTGTTTGCAGGAATTCCTTTCAGCAAGAAGCCTTTTTATTGTTTGTAAACGCTACTGATGATCCGGGGCCAGAACCCCAGGAGAATTCCACCTAGTGACGTCAATTCTGTAGAGGAGAACTTCCTCCATCCCCTTTTAGGTTTGTGGGACATTTTCGAACAGATGGAGCCTATATAGGTGGGACGGGTTCCATCTGAACAGAAGGGTCACAAATGCACCGACTGAGAGGATAGACAGAGCTATGGGGGAGAGTTTAAAGGAGTGGACAGGGGGATGGGAAGTCTGTACAGAATCCAGCAGAGAGGAAGAAGCAGCTAAAATAAGCAGATGGGTAGACAAGGGGAAATAATATTAAGGTTTGAAATATACAACACACCTACATAAAAGGTTAAGAGAGAAAATCAGAAGACGCAACTTCTGTCGCAATATACTTAAGAGTCATAGAAAAGGCATGATAAAACGACACACATAAGAGGTCTGACAAAAAAAGTCCATTTTTAAAAGTAGTTATATTCCAAAGGAAGGGTTGTCCTGAGCATCACGTGGTGGATGCAGGTACTAGAATGTATTTACAGGCATTGAAATTGCTTTGCTATGTAGGGGGCAACATGATAGAAAGTTCAACAAAGACCTGAATTAGGCCTCTAAACTAGAATTTACTGACAAGTAAAGCACCTTGACATGAATACATGAAAGTATGATGGATTCTCTGCCTCTGAGGAGAATAGAAGCAGTGAGGGAGAAAAATGAAATGGAAGGAAACCAGAATAATATCCCATCACAAAATCTGAAGTGCAGACCGCCCTGGAAGTAACAAGCCAGGGGATGGACAGACAAAGATGACTGAGTATAACCAAATTATATAGGAGAGACATCTCGCAAAGTTTAAAAAAAAAAAAAAAATTAACTTCAGCAGTACAAATAAAGAAATGTTTCACTTCCAGTTACACTGCCCCTGGATCTAGATGGGAAAAGATGCTTAAATGCAGCTCCATTTACCGATGGTTTTAGATACTGTTTTAAAAAGGACTTTCTCCCACCCTTAACCTACCATCACTATTATCTAAATGAAAATTTAGATAAGCATAACCAACTTTTACTTAGTAGTGGTTATGATGTGATGGTAAGATTAACTTGTTATTATAATTTTGCGAAGTGCAGAATTTCTCCCATAAAGCAGCTACGAAATCACAAGCTGTTTCCAATTAAGAAGTGCTACCATCCATTACACCTACTACTACTATTACTTTATGAGTAAATATGCAGTATTTTGTTTCTAAATAAATACTTTTAGTCCAAAGCATTTATAACTTGTAATTAGAGATTATTCAGAATGACAGAAACATCAATCAAGTCCAAAATTAATATCTGTCTTTATAATGGACCAGAGTGAAGCCCCAGAGCAGAGCACTGCCAAGCATTTAGAATAGTAAGGTGTCTTCCATTATTTGTAACACATTGCTACATACACAAGAACCTTCTCCTCATGGTTATTATCTTAGAAATCCTTAGGGTGCCAGAACCACTCAGCTTTGCTTCTCAGTTCTCTCTCTGTTTGTGAACAAGGTTCTAAGGATATTCCATATGGAAACATGCAAGTGGTGCTTTTATGATCACCAAGGGAAGATGTTTCCCTGAAGCCTTTCTCTGTTTTCAGGAAAAATCTGAGCATCTGCCTGGAGCCCATTTGAATCATATATGCAGTTCACTTCTACAACAAAATCTGACTGTGAATATAAAGGAAAATGGCCAAAGGGTTACACTACACAATAGCAGCATACATACAGCATTTCACTGGCATGCATATAGTCCTTCTATTTATGAATCAAGACTTAGATGTTTATCTATAATTGTACAAATAGCTAGTTATATGTGACGAAGCAATGAACTAATTAATACCTCAGTAATAACAGGTATTTTAGAACTTCTGAAGTGTCAGAATATTTGAATTTCAAAGCACACTGAAAAAAAATGCTATTACCTTGTTAAGAATGCAAGGATAAAAATAGTAATCAATATCCTTCTTTATCTGGTTATGATGGCAAAACAAATAAAAGACATAACTCTTAATACAGATTACAAAGGATTGACTGGATACACTGGTAAATCTGTGTATTCTAGGAAGTCCCTCAAATTTTATTGAAAGGGTGTACATAGTTTTGTGTGTTTCTGAAATGCTGTAGATGATGTATTGCACAATATAACGTGGGGTATTTCCAGTGCTTCCAGTTCTGTTGCATGAGTAAAGCAAACACAGGTTAAGTGGGTGACCAACCGTTATTTGTTGAATGTATTTAACAACATATAAATTACATAGAATAAGCCTCAGTGAAACCAATAAGCAGTGGCAGTGCAGTTCAGCTATTAAGATTGGCTGTAGACATGCATGGCAGAATGCAGTGATACACCTCTTCTCGGACTTGCACTTTTTCAGTATTCCCAACAAATGTCTTGATCTGCCTCCTGTGTTTGTACAAACATAACATTTTAGATTTGTGGAAGATGTGATTGTATAAGCAATAATCTATGGAGTATAAATAAGGCACTTTTTTTTGGGTGCTGATTCTTGCAGAAAGTATTTGCTAAATTGTTTCCAGCTTTCTATAGCCTATGAGTTTTTCAGTTTTTTTCAAATACTCCACTGACATGGAGATAACATTACAACACCAGTACCAAGTTTAAGCACCAGACCACCAAGAATGACAAACTTTGACCAAAACAAGTGACTTCTACAAAGTTTCTTCATTGAGGGGTTTCGGTTTGTGGGGGCTGGGGGGTTTTGTTTGTTTGTTTGAAGTCTGCAGTTCTACATTCTGACTGTTCATTTCCAGTACTGCAAAGTATTTCAAATTTGTTTACAAGGTTAATTGAAAAGTTATTTTAATATTATTTGTTTCACAGGTACCTCAGTAAGAGCAGGCTTGATGATAATGATATCTTCTCTCTTGTGTAAGTACAAAAATTTGTGTGAGTCATTTCCCTTCTACTGCCAGTGTAGCATTTTTCTCTGCTATGCTGCTTGCAAGATGGACATGGTATAACTCTGCTCTGATTTAAATTATTTTAGAGTTTTTTTTAGATTAGTTATGCAGCTTCCTTTCTGCCTTTCCACAAAAATACCAAAAGTTGGTAAATTGGAAAAATGTGTACTGTATACTATTTTTTCAGCCCTTCTAAATTAAATTAAATCCACTCAACATAGCAAAAGAGCCCTCAGGCATAATTCTACATACTACTTATTTGCAGTATTAAATATTCAGTATTTTTCCTTTTAAAAGCGTATTTTTTTACAATTGTAATAAACTTCCATGCTAAATCATATTTGGATTTGCATTTAACCTTGTTTTTTTCCAGGTTGTCAAAACTAAGCTTTTCATACTCATCAGTCTTCCTGATACATAAAAACCTCAGTCAATATGGAAGGAGATTTTTAAGTAGCATTTTCTTTCTATGTTGAGCTTACATGCAAGTGTTCTTTCTCCATAATGTAGAAGAGTGAATAAATGGGTACATTCGTACAAGCAGTTTCATTAGTCCAATATACTCAGGAACATTCATGATTCTAAGCCATTGGCTGTCTGTTTGGGCCAGTCTGTTCTATACAGTTCATATATTCTGTTGACTGACAGTCACTCCAGTATTCATATTGGAATCATAGACATTTAGAAGTGTAAAAAAACTCAGTCATAACATTAAGACACTACAGTGGCAACATAATATTGATTCCTAAGTTTGAGTCATAGTTGACCTTTATTTCTGTGCACAGTGGCTAATTTCAGTGAGGATATTATGCATCAATTTGAAAATTTGTCTTCAGATTTCCTCTATCTCTCAGATACCATACTAGTGAGACTTTTAGGAGCACTCAGTAGTGTGCTAATTATCATCTTCGAAACAAAGACTGCTAAACAACGATATGACTTGGTTATAATTCCACCTACCTTTAATGCAGAACTCATGTACACTGTCTAGTTAGAATGAGCAACTCTACTATCTTTTGCAAGGACATGAGTAATGAATTTTGAAGGCTTAATGTATATCAGAGTAGCTTAATAGCGCAGCATAAAGTACCTGGTGAACTCCCAAATTACCTCATTGACAAATTTCATTTTCCAAGTTCAAAGTATGTGAACAGAAGGTGTCTTCAACAAAGCTTTTTTCACACTAGGGCTACTTTTTACCCCCTCTTAGAATTTATTAAGAAATCCTGCCACTGGTCCACTGAATCAGAAATTGAATTTTCTCATTAACTAATTGTTTATGAATTTGGTTGTGGTTTTACAACTTCAGTGATTCCAAGTTCCAGCTGTCAAGGTACAGCAGTGGCCGGGGCACTGCAGGCTAGCAAAGCAAGGGCCTCACCAGCCAGGGCCTATCCCGCTGCTCCCTGCAGTGGAGCAGGGCAGACCCAGGGATGATGTCCAGGTCCAGCTGAGAGCTGAGACTGCCAGACAAGTTCTTGCTGAGAAGGCAGGTCTGAGGTTGAGCTCAAGCAATGAGTGAAGGCCCCAAGCTGAGCTTAAATATACCTCCTGGGCCATGGGTTAGGGTGGAGGTCCCAGCTGAGGGAGGTCAGGGCCATTAAGTCCTACTAGTGCCCTGACATGTTGAAGTGCACCTATACAGAGGTAACTATGAAGCTCCCAGTTTCAGATGAGCTGAAATTTAGCTAGATACAGGAGGCAGGTTCCCTTAAGCCCCTGGTCAGCCGTATCTTCCTCTTGAGCAAGACTGCATTTGCTACTCAGGCCTCTCCCCCATTTGTCTCGGTGCATCTATCCTGAGCATTACTCCATCAGGGTAGAGGAGTACTTGACCTTTCTCATTCGCTGTTACCATTACTTACAAAGCTGGAGATTCATCAGGCAACAGTGGCTGTTGAAGACCGTAAGGTGTTGAAGAAAGCTGGAGAGTAACACTGGAAGCCTGTAATAAGCAAGGGTGGTGGGAATCTGGAACCTGTAAAGCACAGGCATGATGCACAGTGAGTGGCAAAGTTTCAGGTTACAGTAAAGGAATAGATGTTTCTGATCAGTCATCAGCCTGAGCAGGAAATTAATAGCTGCTGCAAGGGACTGAAGTAGACTAAGGGCAGGGGAATCACCTATGGATCATAACAAGAAATGAGAAAACAGTGCTGCTTACTAAAACACTGGCACACTGATGCAACCCTGCATGATGTTTTAATAGCTTAGGTATTAATAACTTACAATGATAATGACCTCACACTCTTCCAGCTGCTGAGTACAGAATTGATATATTTTCATATGTAACTATATTGATATATTTTCATATGTAACTATTGATTGGCTTGTAAAATACACTTTGAATGCCCTTGAGTAGTACACTTTTTTTTTTCAGACAACAAAAGACTCTGGCATACCATCCTCAAAAGATGTGGCCTTCTATCCATCTGCAGCAAGGAGTGGAAAATAGTAAGTGTCATCCCACTAGAAAATTAATGTGGAGATTTGAATCTTTCTTAGTATTGGCTTACCTTGAGATTAAGATCAGTTTGTTTTCACAATGTAAAATCATGAAGAAAAACAGAGACATTAACACCTTTGTAAATATATAAAGCCGAGCTCTCATTCACAAGTTCATACCCATTTTAACTTCCTGACCACAAAGGGAAGTTTTAGAGAGGATAAATAGGTACATTGTTTTTATTTGGTGATGTCTTTTTTTAAAATTCTCCTTTTAGAGTAAAATAGCAACATTTGGAAGTGGAATCCTCTTTATGGGTATAATTTTATTATAGTAGCAAGCATTGAAAAATATCAATGCTGTATAAAATAAAGATGAACCTCTCTCCAAGGGTCTTGCATCAGAATTTCAGTCTGCAGTGTTGGCTCTTACGCTATCCAGTTCAATTCATCCATCTCCTGCCACGATCTTGGTGTGCTCTGAAATTGCACCAAAGTATAACTGGTCACAAATTTCACACTTACCACTTTAGACAAGTGAAAGGTCAAGGGCTTACAACAGTTGAGCAGCTCCTTTTCAGTACCACAAAGCACAGACAGGCATGGAAGTGACTGCAGGTCAGATCAGCTGTAATTTATACTAACTATATATAAAGTCCATACAGATCCATCCCACTGCCCCCGGACAGCAGAATATGTATGTTTGAACATTGCTCACTTGTCTCACTTCTCATCTGCTCTGTGCAACCTTGGAATCAAATATACATGCACACTTTCATTTAGTGCCATCCTCTTGTTTTCAGAATAAACAAACATTAAGTAGCTCCTTCAATGAAAAGCCTTTCCATATTTGGAGGGACCAGTTTAACTCCTAAGCCAGAATTAAGACTTCAAAATCATAGAATCATTTAGGGTGGAAAAGACCTTTAAGATCATTGAGTCCGACCATCAGCCATGCCCACTAAACCATGTCCTGAAGTGCCCTGTCTACATGCTTTTTGAATACCTCCAGGGACGGTGACTCAACCACTTCCCTGGGCAGCCTGTTCCAATGCCTGACAATTTCAGTAAAGAAATTTTTCCTAATATCCAATCTAAACCTCCCCTGGTACAACTTGAGGCCATTTCCTCTTATCCTATAATAGCCAACTAACCAAAGCTAAAACAGGAGATGGAACTAGAAGTGGTCTAATATCTTGTTGAGAACGCCGCTAGAGGGAAAACATATCATGACATATTCAGTACATTCTAAAAATCTGAAAAATAGGCATTGCTTCTAGTCTATGATGAGAAATGATACTCAGTGTTGGTTTCAATATTATAATACGGGACAAAGAAAACCTAAAATATGCTAATTGAATTCCCTTGAATCATACTACCAGGCCCTGTTACAGCTGGCAACAGTAGATTTATATATTTTCATTTACAGGAATCTGACAGTATAGGACTACTGTTGATTATTTTAATGTTCATGAGCCACAGGACTGAATTATGGATGTCTCCCAGATAGGGAGAAAAAGCAAGCTTAACATTGATGACTTAGCTTTCATTCCTGAATAAAATAAAACCAGGAACTGAACCGAAAAAAATTTTAAATATATAACTTCTGATGTGTATCTACTTCACAATTTAGTTTTGTCCTACAAAGGCCTTAGTTACAGATTCCAAACCAGTCTTGGCCATGAAGAAATGAAGACCCCTGTGTCCTGCAAAAAAATCCCATTATTCTCTCTTTTTTTTTTTTTTTTTTTTATTTTTAGAACTGGAGTTGTTAATGTTCCAATTCTGAAGTAATTTCTTTTCTGAATTAATTGTCATGATTTAAAAGGAATTTAAATATATGATGATCACAGAATAATTAAAAATCCCTTTTTGGGTATATCCACACTTTGGTTTGTTTTCTAAATCTGACACTCAAGTCAAACATCTGGTTTTCTTCCTCACATTGTTTATGCAATAGTGCAGTTCAGCACATCACTTTATTCCTGATTAACAGAATCTGTTTTGTGGATATGAAATATTTGACTTTGACTATCCTGTTTTCACATTAGTGGCCTATAGAATCGTATTATACAGTATTATTCTAGCATAGATTATTCTTTTTTGTGCAAGCAGTTCTGTAGTTGTTATTATCAGACACTATAAAATATATGAAAATTTCTTTGGAATAGCTTTTAATCATATGGTATACCAAGAAGCTAATTTTTACATAAACCATGCAAAAAGCACTTCAATTTGTTGAATCAGGATTAATTAGTTCCCCATATCCGAACTAGCTCTGAGTACAGATAACAATGATACCTTAATCTTTCAGTGCCAAGGTCTGGTAAAAAAGGGTTTTGGCAGTTGGAAATACCAGCTTAGTATGTACGACGTTCAGTCTGTCCATTGCATAATACTTCAAAATTCTGTTCAAACAGAATATATATATTTTTGGTTGGACAAGAAAATAATTTTGAAATTTCTTCAAGCATGATGCTGGCATAGGCTATACGATAGTATCTTTGGACTACTGCAATACAAATCAATAATAATGAATCTTTGCCTTTTATGTCATCAGACATATCTGATGGAATATGGAAGATCAGTTATAATGTATTACATATGTAACTGGAACAGTTGCTGGAAATTGATATCAACAGAAGAAAAGCAGAAACCGTCACCAAAAGTAAATCACAGCCAGCTATTCATCTGACATTGATCTTCAGAACTCAAGGAGAACTGGATCTTTTGAGCATAACTGCCCATCTCACATCAAAATGGTGGTGTAAGTACATGTAGGAAAATATCTCCTAAGAGAAAAGGGCAAGGATTTGCCTCAGGTTGTTGCTCAACTCAATGTGAACTTAACTAAAATTGAAATTGTGAAATAATAAATCTGACAGAAATTAAAAGTTTATTCTTTACCTCCCAGTGCGTGCAGTAACTTAAAGCCAAGCACCAACAAACAAATTGGCAGCTGGCATTTTAGCCTGTGAGGTGTTAGCCATCTGGTCCCACAAAATAAAACATTTATTTGATTTGCCTTGAGTATCTAAGTTAAGAGATTACCAAGATGCAAAGGCATTAAGATTTTGCTTTCAGAATCTTGGAACACCTTATCCTTGGAATTTCATTCAAGAGTATACATACTGATTGCTATGTATTTGTCTCTGCTAAGTCAGATGAGGAAGTTCAGAATAAAAGTTGTCTTCAGAAATTCCCGTATGGTTTTGAGTAACAGCTGCTGTAGCACAAGCCAAGTGCCACACTTAGCTTTATATAACACTACCTACATTGTCCTTCCTGTTACAGGATTCCTTTCACTCATTCCCTTCTTTACAAGTAACACTGGTCCCATCAGTTCGAATAGCCAAAGGAATTTCTTTTTTTTTCATTGAACTGCATTACTAGTGGTTTCTGCAGTACTCCTGATGTCTCATAATGTTAAAAGCTTACTTGAAAAGTTTGCTGTTGCCAATTTTGGCTTCAGCAACAAAATAATTTGAAGATACTAGTGTTGTATCTATCCTTCATATGATACTGAAACGGTTGAATGCCAACCTAATATTGACAGGATATCTGAAATCTACCAAGAACATTTAGTATTGCTCTGTCCTGAGCACACCATTTGCCTGGAAATGTTTCACCACTAGATGACGGGTGATAAAACTAAAACCAATCACCCAAAGCGAGACTTAAAATAGCAGCAAATTCTTCCTTGTTAATATTTGGCAGTGCTCTGTTTCTGTTCATCTTGCTTAGGGTTTTGGATATGCACAGGAGGACATCAGTGGTACCCTTGCTTTCTAACACCAGAAGCTTTACTACAGAGCAAAGCAAGGACTTCTTACATTGCCTTTTCACCATTTGAGATTCTGTTAAAATTATAAGGCTTAGGTTCATGCAAGTTATGTCCACAGGCCCTAAAAAGTATTTTGGGACACCACTGTTCTCTGAGGCTTTTATACTTATTTGCATGAAGTCATTCAATGCTAGCCAGCATTTTTTCTGCTGATATGGATTATCAGTCAGTAAAATCTTCCCATGGATTTTACACATGCAGAAGAACAAAGTAGTTTAAGCTTACTTACTAGTGGGCAACAGAAGTATATGTATTTCAAAACGTCAATGGGAAAAAAAAATAACCTAAGAGTAAATCCCAACTCCAGCAACTTTACAAATAAATTCCATGTAATTTACAGCTACAGATATCCAAAGAAGTTAATTTAATGGTTATCCCAAAACATACTGCAGGGCAGAGTTAAGGTTGTTGGTTTCATAAACTGGTCGGTTTTTTTTTTACCTTATGCTAAACCTGGAATCCTTTCAGATGAACTGCACATATGAAGGGGTACGCACCATGTTTGGTCTCTAGTGTTCAGGGGTTATAAGACACCATGCATGTCTTCAGATCCCCATTGTGCTCACTGAGGAGACAGGATGCAGAGCAAATCAAACTTCTTGCAGTTCTGTTGCCAACACAGAAGCACCACAAAACTGAGGAATGGTGATGAGTTGTGATTTACTGTACAAGATATCTTCTCCGGATTAAGTGAACTACTAAATCCTTCCAAAAAGCCACAAGGTGTCCCTTTCCAAGGGGGAAACCATCAGGTCTGGCAATACTAAATTAAAGCTCTTCAATTAGGGGACTATCACTTATCACAACAACATGGCAGAGTATAACAAGGCACTGCAGAGAGGGTATGATGCAAGAAAGCTAGTGCTTAAATAGAAGCCTTCAAAGATAACAGAGAGATCAGTAGATACTAAGGTTAGTCAGCAGTCTAGAACAGTAGGGAACAACTTGAATGGGAAACAGGTGATGTTTTTGAAAGCTTCTCTTTTGCAGTAAAATTCAAAGTACTGCCACTGCTGTATTCACAGTAATGCTTTAACCACATGCTTAGCTCTTGGTACCACACATTAACCATTTTTACAGTTTTTATCAGGGAGCATCAAGGACCAGAGGGTCCCTGAGGCACATGGAGCCAAGGGGAATAACCTGGCCAGCAGGGCAGGGGTCTCATCAGCCAGGGACCACACTACAGTACCTGAGCAGGGTATGCCCAAAAATAGTAGCCAGGTCCAATGAAGAGTTGAAATCACTAGGGCAAGTTCACAGTGATGAAGGAAGTCTGAGGTCAAGTCAGAAAGTCAGCCTGCAAGTCAGAATTGGATCCAGCAATTGCCAGGCAGACCCCAGGTCAAGCTCGGAAGTCAGTTTACAGGGGCCAGGATCAACTTAGCTGGCCACATTGGCAGGCGGGGGCATAGCTGCAGCTGAGCTAAAAACCAGTGCTTCTCTAGAGTAGCTTGGGAGAGAAATGAAGGTGCAGGGCTGAGCTTAAGTAGAGCTCCTGGACCCATGGGTGTGGGCAGAGGCCCCAGCTGAGGCAGGTCAGGGCCATTAAGGCCTATTAATGCACTCAGGCAACCTAAGTGCTGTGTGCTGCGTAAAATTTTGCTACCTGCTGTGTTTATCACATCTGCCAAATATTGTTGACCCTTGTGCTAGGGCAGGAATATTTTAGCTGGTTTTTCTACGGTTGTGCTGTAACTTGAGCACTTCTTAGCTAGATTCTGTTGGGTGATACTTAAAAGAAGTTAATTTCTTTCACACAGGAAGGCTTTTCCTCAAAAAAACCCTAAAATCTGCATGTAAAATAGTCTTTCTGTTCATTATAAAGAACACCTGGGAATATAATGGTCTCTTCCTCTCTGTGAATGATCGATAAAATGATACAGACTGGAAGGATGGGATGAGAAATAGACATGACCAGACAGAAGGAGTTGTAAGTCTTGGACTCAGACACTAAAGGCAGGATTTAACTGTCTGAATGCAAGTACTTTCCTTTTGAAGTGCCCTAGAGTATCCAAGATATCCACACATATGATCTTTGCCAACAGGCTTTAAACCAGGTATGTCAGGGGATGGTGATGACAGCTTACAGATAAGTGAGGGAACAGAAGTCGGGGCAGTAAATACATGGGACAGGGTGACAGGAGCAAGAGAGCCCTCAGGAAGGATAAGACAGGTTAAAAGAAGGTTTGCCTCAAGTGTTTATGCACAGATGCATGCAGTCTGGGAAGCAAACAGGAGGAGCTAGAGCTGTGTGTGTGGGCACAGAACTAAGACGTCATGAGAATAACTGAGATGTGGCAGGAACTTTGCATTGTAAGGAACGTACAGGCTCTTTAGGAACGACAAGCAGGGAACACGAGGAAGGGGAGTGCTATCTATGTGAGGGAGCAGCCTGGATGTAGGAAGCTATTTTGTGGAACAGAAGATAGGGTGACTGAGAGCTTGTGGGTCATGATCAGAGGAGAGGCTGGTAAGGGCAACATTGTGGTGAGAATCTGTTACAAATCACGTGGTCAGTATTAGGAAATGCATGAAGTCTTCTTTAAGCAACTCAAGGAAGTCACCACATCACCGACCCTGCTTCTTATGGATTGCCACCGTAACACTGGGAGATTCTGCTGAAGAGTACCTGGGGGTCCTGGTGGACAGTAGACCAAGCATACTGAACATATCAACAGGGGTGCAGCCAGTAGATCTGGCAGTAGACTGGCACATACTGGGAGGTATCAACAGGAGTGTAGCCAGTAGATCAAAGAGTGATTATTCCCCTCTGTTAGCCACTTGTGAGACTGCATCTGGAATACTGCCTTCAGTTTTGGGCTCCCTTGTACAAGGAAGATGCTGGTAAACTTGAGCAAGTCTAGCAGAGAGCTACCAAGTTGGTCAGGAGAACCTGTAGGAACTGTGCTTCTTTAGAGAGTAAGATTGTTTAAGAAAGGTGTGAGGCACGTAGTAGCAGCTTTCCGATACCTAAGAGGAGGTTTCTAGGAAGACAGAGACATTTTTTTTACTAAGGAGCACAGTGGGAGAACAAGAGCCATAAATTGAAACAGGGAAGGTTATAGCTGGAAATAAGGAAAAAAATGTTCCACTGTGAGGAAAATTAAGCATTGGAACAGGGACCCAAAGAAATTACAGAATCTCCATCCTTGGAGGTTTTCAAGACTCAACTGGACAAAGCCCAGAGCAGCTTCATCTGAATGCAGTGTTGACCCTCCTTTGAGCAGGCTGTTGGACTGGAGACCTCTTGAGGTTCCTTCCAGCTGGAAGGATATGCAAGTCTATTCTACGTGGGACATACGTGGTGCAGAAACCACAGGAGACTCTAGCTCTTCTGGAATGATGGATATAGACTACATGGAAAACCAAAGGGCATGTCAGATGGCTTTAAGGGCTTGTGTTTAGGCAAATGAAAGCCTTCTTGACTTTGCAAAGTGGCCAGGTGACACATTGATCTTCCCATCACAAGTGAAGTATATGCAGAGGAGTATATGCCTACCTCTTCTTTTTCCATCTCTTTTTAGGTGTTTTATCATTTTAGAATTCATTTCAGGGGAGTTTATCATCACAGTCTTTTGACCAGATGGAAAGACTTTACTGGCAATACCTAACAAGTAACATTTTCTTTCCAAAATGCCATTCAAACTAGGGACCATGTTTCAAGGTTGGATCAGCCCATTCTTAGTGAATTTCAAGCCCATACTGTAATAGACACCGCTGAAGATAAAAATAGGGACAGGAGTAAAATAGACTTTCAAATGTTCAATCAGATAAGTAATAATCCAATGAAAACCAGTCTGACATGATTTTATTGTGGACAGCTCACAACAAAATCTTTATTCTGCTTTCATTTAAATGTTGATGGGCTTGTGTCGTATGTTGCTATATTAAGGATGTGTCTGATACAGCTTGTCTGCCATAGGTCTTGTCAAGGTTGAGATTTCATGTTCACATACCAGTATATACCAGTGAGATGGGTTATTACTTCCAACTGATTTTTGTTACTTATGAAAATATAAGGGAAATAAAATGCAGAGCAGGGATTTTCTAACTTCAACAACTTAATGCAGCTCAAGCAGATTCAAGTTTTGTTTTCGCTATCTATATATTATGCTGTAGTGCTGCCTATTAAATTCAAGTCAAGCAGAAGAAAAGGACGAATTTGCATATCCATTTCCATTCAAGTTATGGACTTTTAAATCCATGTTGCTTGCATCTATAGACTAATGAGTGCACCATTATGGAAGAGGCTTAGTATGTCACTGCACTTGGCATGTCTAGGTTTTTGCTCGGCATATAATATTTTGAGAGCCATTTTTTTCAAGCATAGCGTAATAGGCTTTAACTTTGCTAAGCTTTTCTGCCAGGCCTCCAGTGCCCTGCTGTTCTATTATATTGAACTTGTAAGCAGGACGCTCTGCCAGGCTCACCCAGATTACTGCTGCAATAAGGGCCCTGCTGAGTGACTAGTGTCATGATAAGTGCTAGGGAGGGAGTTCACCATCTTGGCATACTGTTCTCATCTTATTAAATTCAGCTTTGTGGAAGCAGGGAGTCTGCCTCTCAGCCTCACTGGCTCTGGCTCAGTCCCACTGCTACTGTCAGACAATATGAAAATAGGAACCACCACAGCTAATGGCAGGTGCTGCACCACCACAGCTGAGGAAAAAAGAGAGCTTTCTCTTTTTTTCCTNAAAGTTTTCTTTTTTTTTTTTTTCCTTTTTTTTTTTTTTTAATAGGCAGTTGACTGGATTGATTTGAAAACATTTAGATTTTTAATATTATCATAGTCCTCATACCCACAGGTACTTGCTGAGCCACTGTTCTTTTTGAACATGTTTATTCTATCCACTGTATACAGCCTCCTTTGTTCTTGTTTACTTACATTCAGGTAGTACAATGTAGCAAACAACCCCTTGGAACAGGTCTGATACCATTCAGATTTGGTAAAGGATGGCATTGTAAAGATCCAGTCCTGACATTTGTATTCAGACAAAACTCCCTGCTGGGTGTTGCCCGAGGAAAATTTCCCAAATTCCAGCCTTGGATTTCTACTGTGGGTGAAGTGAGTTAGCTGTTCAATCCCCCCTGAACTCCGTGACACCTGCTTACCTAATTCTCATATTTGTTTTAAAAATCTAACCTTTAGTTTTGGGTAGAAGATTCAGAATCTTCCCAGAGCCCTAAAATGACCAGCTGTGATCTAAGTGTAAGCTATGCTGCTGAATGCAGCAGGAAAAGTGCAACATTCATAGAGAGGAGAGAGAGAAGAGGGGAATACATGTTTGCAAGCCGTCCCTATGGAGAGGAATTAAATAAAAATCACTCATTTTGTAGTATGAATTTCCACAGTAGAAAAGCATGGCTTAGTTCTGAATATCAGTTTCTGAAAGAGTATTTGCCCTTTATTTTTGAGCCTAAGGCTCTTTTGAGCTAAAAATTATAAAGCCCTTCCCAAGGACTTGTGGAAGGATAGTTAAATTATTTCTGCACTTGCTGGTGTCTGAGCAGGTGTAGAGTCTTCTTTGACATCAGCAAATACATTGTTTCTCACTGTTCAACAATAAATGTCCAAATAACCCCATTATTGTCATGTCAACATTTTGTAAATTGGACATGATCAACACATGCAGTGTAACCTTTCTGACAGAAATGTCAATGTGGTCCAGCTACAGAAGTCATTGTATAGCAAAAACAAGTTGGGATCAATAGAAAATCCAGATTTTCAAATGCTTGTATGGCAGGAGTTCCTAAGTCTGGCAGGTTGCAGTTCAGCAGCACACTTGTTGGCCACGTCAGTCTTCATAAGAGTGATAGGTTTGATTAGACTCTTTGAGAGAGGCTGATTCAAAAATTCAGACGAAGTAAGATCTTTCTGCCAATTTGCAATATTGCATTCACAATCCATTCCAGACTCATCAAAGGTAAGGAATAAAGGACTTAACGTTTTAATCCCCCTGAGAAAATGAATAAGGAAATTATGTCTCCAAAAAGTGTGATTATTTTTTTCTTAAAAAACAAGAGTAGAGAACTATTAGTGAAGCTGACT
>VYZV01023773.1:3035-22274 GCA_013401275.1 Pandion haliaetus
GGAGGAAGGAAGGAAGGAAGGGAGGAAGAAAGGAAGGGAGGGAGGAAGGAAGGAAGGAAGGAGAAAGGCGGAGAAGAGAGGAGCAAGGAGAGAAGGAGTTGTGCATGTCCTCAAGGATGAAGGCACCAAGTTTAATCATGAAACAAAGGAGGAATATAACTGCAATACCCTTTAAAAGGTTAGGAAGATTATTATATTTAGGTAAAATAACATTAGTACCCTCATAGAAGTAGCCCAGTGTAGTTTTCACTGTGGAATCAAGGGGTGTGATTGACTCCTTGGATCATCTGCAAGTGTCTACAATGTCTTTGTCCACACCTGAGCCAATCACTCTCCTTTTTTAATCACAGGAGAGAAATGGAAATGTTTTGGGCATGTTCACCTCCTTCTAAAGTGTAACTCTAAAACAGATTAGACAAACCATATACTAAAAGTCCCAATTTACCTTCATTAAGTATAGAAAGGAGGCCACAGTGTGCAGGTTGTCTGTAGAATTTACCTTCTAGATGTCTAAAATCAGGGGAAATTAATGCTGCCTTAAAGACACTGAATCAGTTCGTGACTAAATGGACTCTCTCGTGATGATAGACTCTGTATGTCATTTAATCTCTGCCTCAGTTCCGGGCTGCAAAACAGTTGAAATGTGTCATAATTTTCTCCCACTCTCAGTTTATCAGGTTTATTTCAGTCAAAGACCTTGGAAGCAGGGACTCTGCCTTACTTTCCCAGTATCTTACTATCCAGTGTCTAGCCCCACTCCCATTTGCTGTGCTGGATATCGTGATCATACTATTTAGAGGAGCAGTGACCTGTGTGTGTACTTGAATTGTGTGTATCATATATCATTGCACACAATGAGAAGTCTGCAGATTGCTTTGCTTTATACTTTTCTCAAGCAGCTTATCCATAGATGTGCAGTTCTACATACAATAAATGAGTAAGGAAAATGTAAAGGCTTGGCACATTTCCTATAGAGTCTTTGATTTCCTTTTTTTTTGCTCATCCTTCTGACTTGACAGACAATGTTTGAAACATTATCATAACTATTTTTCCATGGTTGTTGGGTTGGCTCCTGTCAGGAAAAGCACTGGTTTACACAGTCTGACTCCTTGCACNCGGGTGCAGCAAACCAGATTAGGGAGCTGACGTAGGCTAACAATAAGCCAGCAGAACCAATGTTTTCTAACCCACATCAGTTCCCTGGTGCCGTTCCTTGCACAGAGAAAAGTGCTGAGGATTAGTGGAATGAAAGTAACCCTTAGCCTGTGAGCAACCCACAAGGCTCACTATGTCACGATGTACTGCAATACTTCCTACTTGTAACAGCAGTGAGCTCTTTCATTAAAGCTCTGTCCCGTAATGCCAAATACACAAGGCGTCTGAAATGACTGTACAACTTCTTGGGGTCACACGCTTTTTACTGGCACAGTACATGTGAAAATGATGGAAGCACCCCCAGGCCTACCAAATTCTTCCAAATATATCTATCTCAAAGTGATGTACTTAACATATAGTAACTTATCTTTTTGCCTCATTGTTTTAAGTTTCTCTCCCCAGATCCCTCCCTCAGATTTTTATTTACCTTTGACTTAATAGCTTATGGTAGCTCACTCATTTTACAGTGGCCTTCAGAGATTCTTTGGATGGAAGTTATTCTTGCTGAATTAATTTCTTTTCTATGTAATATTTAGCTATAGTCAAAATATCCACTATATTAAATGCATTTGTTCATATGTTCTCTGTTACTAGATTAAGCTTTAAGTTGTCTCAACTAATGAACCCATTATGCCTCTACTTGGGTGAGTTGTGTATACATTCCTTGGAGGATTAATATCTCTGTGCTACCAATTTCTTCAGTCTTCTGATAGTTTGCTGTAACAGGACAGAATTACCTACCTATTGCAAATGATGCCTTCTGCAAATACTGTATTCTAGAAAGTCGAGGTTTGTAACAAGAAGCAATAGAGTTTATTGGGTCAAGTCTGACAAAACCCCATAAAAGTTCTCAGGCATATAAACTCTTCTTCACATCTGAAATAGAAGCAACTTCAAGCAAAATACAGAAATTGGTCTCAGTTCAGTTTCATTACTGTTAATCACTGTGACTGTCAGAGAGAAAAGGATAGTTAACATCTATGAAGCTGAGGGAGCTGTTAGTAAGGAGAGAGGTGATAAGGTCAGTAGCCTCTACTGAGCAGAGAGATTATTATCCCCTGTGGAGTCAGGAGGGTTAGCAGAAGAGATACTGTGAAGAAAATCATATAATGTGAGCTAAACTAGCCTTCTTACTGAGCTCTTGATTTTATGATTTTTACTATCCAGCAGAATAATAAACTTTATGTCCAGACTCACCTTCTGAAGGTTTACAGACACAAGTCACCACAACTGCTTTGAAATGGAGGAATGCTGACAAAAAGAGACTCTTGATTTTTAATGATGAGTCATTTAAAAGCACGCAGTCTGACCTCTCTCCCCAGCATTGAGGCTCTAGTGTCTATAAATGACTTCTTATGTAAAGGCATATTCATGTGCATGCTACACTTGCCATAAAGACCCCTACTGCCTGATTCATATCTCAAAAGAAGATAACAGAAGTCACTCAAAGCTGAAATTGGGGCAGGGAAGACACAGCCTGCAGAAGGAGGGATTTTGTGTCGCTTGGTTACAAAATCGGGTGAATGATAGTAACTTCATGTTTGTGGCCATGGATCCATCCAGAAATATCAAGTCTGGAAATTCAAGATGCCTTTCAAAAAATTACTCATCCAAAATCATTACTGAGAGTCTCTGCCTGTCCAAATAGATCAACATTCCCAGAGACAACTAAAACTAAAGGAAATTAGAATGGAAAAGTTTATTTAAATTCTGTTTCACGTGAACATTACTGCACAGATGCTCTTGAAATGCTAAGAATTATTTCATATGCAGTGGTTTTATGAAGCTTAAAAAAATAGCACATCAGTGAACAACTGTCTGTATCTCACCACAATGTCAATTTATTTTCTGTGCTATTATTGCAGGTGATTATGTAGTCATGACTATATATTTCGACTTAAGTAGAAGAATGGGATACTTTACTATTCAAACATACATTCCCTGTATATTAACAGTTGTTCTTTCCTGGGTATCCTTTTGGATTAAAAAAGATGCCACACCAGCAAGAACAGCATTAGGTAAGTTGTTAATAATTCCCTTTTCTGCTCTCTTTGTGTAGTTCCTACACTATCATTTGGAAACATCAACTTCCTTTCAAAGAGACCACTAGCTATATGCTTTGGATTATTGCTACCACGTCTTGCAGACCCAGATCTACTTATCAGTGAAGTCTCTGGTCTTCTGCCTTTAATAGTGTAATTAAAAGTAAACTACCCTGACCCTTTGGAATGACACTGCCACCTATTTTGCATAATATTCTAGAATTAATGTCTGCCTCCTTGTTCTCACCATGATATATTAGTGACATTTTTGAAGAACAAATTAATTGCAGTGCTGGCTTGCTTCCTTTCTGAAACTCTCCCCCACAAGGCATTATGCTTTATATATACAGAAAACTGGGATATAATAATATTAACTCATGCAAAGTGTTTTAGCTTGCGTGCTTGAAGTTAAGCACCACACTGGGTGTATAGATATTTTTCATAGATTGTGGAGATTTAAGCTGGTATAGGATTTTCCAGCAGCTCATTTATGTCAGGAGCAGCATGTGCATTTTGGCATTGTGCTTTAGGATACAATTAGAAATGTTGACCATTTATTCTTATTTCTATAGGAAAGCCTGCAGGTTTTGCCAGCATCAAGGGCATAGGGCTCTATAATAGCCAATTATAGGTGGACATCAGAACTGAAGGAAAAACATTTTAATCCAGATTGTGTTTGCCAGGGCTGCTGATACTAACTGATTCAGAAATCTACCAGTCTAGGAAAAAGGGGAGGCTATGTCAAGGTTTACATGCCTGTTTTCAAGTGCAGAGTTTACCATTCCCATCTACTCATTGCTTCCTCCTGCTGGAGTTTGTTACCATCCCCAGTTAACCAGCTGGACTGTCTAAATCATTTCCGTTTGAAAGAACAAATTATTAAAAACGGACCTGCCTGACTTTTTGTACTGAAATCAGACAGGAAGCATTTGTAGGAGCAATTCAGTCCCCAGGTTTGAGAGGGTGATACTGCTGCACGGGAAGACTGGAGGACAAGGGCTGTGAACAGGCTGCACCTCCTTGGAGGACACGTGAAGGCAGCCTGCAGCAGGCAGGGTGTTCTCCAGCACTGCGGGGTGCTGACAAGCCTTCGTTCAACCACAGTTTAAGAGAGGCCATTTGTACAAACCACCTCTACCTCCTGCTCCCCTAAACAGCTGATCAAGAGTCATCAGTGCTCCTCATCCTTTTTCATCCAAGTAACTAAGTGTTTACCAGAAATGGTGGTTACTTACATGTGGATCCATTTCTGTTAGCTCTCTTTCAAACACCATGTAGAGGTGCTCTACTTGATCTCAGGAGGAAGATACCTTCTTTGACAATGCAGCCTTTATACAGCTGTTCAAGATGACTTGTCCTATTTCATTCAGTCTGTCTCTCTCCTGCACTAATAAATCTAAGCAACCACCAATTTTGAGGGCGCTGTGGCTTCTAGCATAAACCCCCTGAAGGGGAAAAGAAGAATAAAGTGATAAAGGGACTTTGAAGTCCATTCACTCTGAATGAGATTTTAGCTGCTAAGTCTCTTGAACTTGTCCAGAAGTCTGACCCCACTTTCTAAATCCTTCACTCATGCAAAAAACATGCAGTCATCTATTCAGGGTGCACTAAGGCCCAGGTTATAAACATTCTTCCTCCCAAAACTTCTAATGCTTGATAGCTGCGTAACTTTCAGCTGAATGATAGAAGAAATATGTTACCAAAAATATCCTCTAAGCGTAACTCCCTCACTAGCCAGAGCTTTATTGAAGCAATGAAGCTATATGCCAGCCAGTCCTGCTGTCAATCCTTAGGCATCTTCCTAGGGGGAAGTTGTATCAGCTTTAATTCTTACTGTGTGACAAGGGGCATCCTTCCAAACCAAGAGCAGCTCAGTGATACAGAGCTATGGAACATGATCAATAGAACAAAAAGTCTCAGAGAACCTGTAATAAGACAACTGCGAACAGCCAACACTGGTTCACAATTTACAGATAATTCTGTATTAAACCCCATTTTGCGTGAGGTCAGCACAAGACCATAACCTGCTGGATTTGATCCAGGAGTTTGTAAAATTAACAAGCGTAGCAATTCTGACCATTATAAGTCATGTGGCATCACGTGGGTCCAGTTTTCTGAGGTTATTTTCTGAGAAAGGAATATTCAGTCCTCACTGCCTTCAGTTGAGTGCCAAAGTGCCTTTATACTGTGGCTCCAGCAACATGACAGACCCTAAGACTTATAGTTGTTCTGTGACAGCCTCCACCTCCAGGACAGTGTGAAGACTATACAAAGGTGAAGACAGATCAGCTGTACAACTGCCTGTTCCTGGCTGTGTAGACTTGCCTCTGATGGCCAGAAAAATTGACCAATAGGTCTTTAAAGTACTTCTCTGCTGAACTACTTTCTTCTTAAATTGGGTGACTCAGTGGAGATAAGGAAAGATTGACCACGCTCCATCTTTTTAAGTAGGAGTCTGAAGCCCTGTGTGTGTGCAGAGTCACACAGCATCCATTTGGGTTATCCTTACGGCATTACAGAAAAGGGAGAAAGGGCATCTAACAGTCTGCGTTCCTGATTTTCTGTAAGCAGTGTTCATGCCCTGTCCCTGAGGGAGGTTCCCCACACCAAACAGCTCCCGTTTTCCAATTAATTAGACATGGAAGTAAGTTAGATCACTAGTCACAGCAGTGTGGCTCTCCCTGCCTCACCCCCTCAGCCAGCAGGAACTTCAGACAAAATATGTATTCATATACTGAGGTCATGAATTTGAAGTAAGAACAAAAAAATGAGATGTTCCAAGGCTATATTCAATGGCTATCATGACTAACTCCTAAAACTCTGATGAAGAATTAAATTACTGGGCTAAAATATAACTTTTTTACAAATCAAGTCAAATGACAAGAAAATAATATATACATGGGTCACCTCTTTTTGTGCACAGAGTCCTGTTACTCCCAAATAGGCAACGGCCTGTTGACACTTGGGATGCAGTAAGCAGATGTTCCCAGTTTACTGTAGGTCTGCTTGTATAACACAACTTATAAATCTATCTGAGCAGCACCACACATCCACATTTGGATAGTGGCACATGGTGAAATTTTGAGTAATACAGCCAAAGGCAAACCACTGAAATTCTCATGCTAATTAGTTGAAATTAATTATAGACTCGGTGCACCAGACCTGCTCCAAGTATAGCTGCATTAATGTAAAGGGCTAGCATCAGGGAAATATTTCATTCTCTGAAATTAATGAGTAATTTCCTAAGCTATTGGCAACTACTCACAATTACACGAAGGACAGGTTTTACCGCTTTCTGAATAACGCTAAGTAATAAGCTATTTCTGTGCTGGAAAAAATAAATGTAATCGGGGTATTTGGCTGTGAGGGAAAAAATGGGACCATAAGTACCCTTTCAGCAGCACTGTCTGGAGCCATCAAATTGCTCTTTAAAAACTTGGCTTCATAGTCCCCTTTTCACATGCACTTTGAGGGGCTGAGGCCTAGAGTGGCAATGTGACTCACTCCAGGCCACCTGAAGAGTCAGTGGGAAACTGGAAATAGAATTTGAGTGTTGGATGAGAACTGTGTTTTGTGATCCCAGGTTATTCTGCCCTCCATTTAAAGAGAAAAAAGAAAGACTCTCTGCTGTTTCTGCTTGTCTCTAGTGATCAAAATTATTTTCTCCCAATGTTCATAGTCAAGAGCAGCCAGCAAATGTCTGAAGAAGAGTTATGATCTGGAAAAGAATAGGGTTTTTTCCTTGAAGATGAAAGGAATTAAGTTAAACTGAAGCTTTCATCCCAGTTTCCATCTACCATTTCAAAATGGGTATAATTTATAGTAGGACTAGGCAGCTACTCCACAGCAACTTCAAACTGCAATTGAAAAAAATACAGGGGGCATCAAGGCCAGTGATGTGTTGCTGTAAACGAAGATACAGATGATGTTTCATAAAAAATGAACATTGCTTTCCTTGCCATTCCATCTTAAGCTTACTCATGAGAAAAGCCAGTGCTCTATACAGGTACCAGACCAGAAAGGTGGAGAAATTAAGTTTATAAACAAGTCATAGCATGGGTAGAAGTAGTACGCCTTTACTCCAGTGTCCCACCAACACACCCTTTGGAAAATAAGAAAAAACGAGCCTTGCTGACCAAAGGGTTTCTAACACTGAACCTCCTGCTACTTCACTTCGCATATGGTTGCCCAATAAGCAGCTTTCAAACGGTAATACTTTTAAATAACTGTTTCAGCCAATGATCTAAAGGTTAAAGTGTTCTCATGCATTATGTACCCCCACATCATTTGATCTCCCAGACAGTCCTTTCTGATTTATCAAATAGCATCTTTGGTGTGGAATTTCCTCAGAGAATATAAATGTCACAAAACGGAATTTATACACAAACTTGTAAGCTCCCGCTTACACTTGTCTATGTGAAAATTTTGAAGCCAGGTTTCTTCAAAGCTGTCCTTGGCTGATATTAAAATTGTGTTGAAATAGACAGTTCATGAGCACTGTGAATTTCAGTAACAGATGCAAAGCTCGCTTTGCCATACAGGCCTCCTCAAAGTGAGAGACTTAACAATTTCATCTGGCAAGGTTTATTGCAGTTGAAACCACTCAACAAATCTAATTTTCTTAGCATGAGAGATAAAATGAGCTAAAGGTATGGAATCTAGATATTGTCTTCAGAAATAATGGGTGCTGCATTTTATTCATATATGTGTATCTATATTCTGACTTGTAAATGTATAGAAATACAAAACTCTATCATCTGGTGCACCTTCTTTATCTTTGCTCTCTGTATGTATCCCTATAAGACTAATTTGAATATTTTAAAATTTGTGCCAGTGTATTAGATGTAAAATTGATACACTCGACAGAATTTTTTATTATTTCAAAAACTCATTGCTTGTTTATTGTGTGACCTCGAATCCAAGTCCAAGCCTCAGCTTAAATGAAGCATGATGCTCTTCTATTGGATTTCATATCATAAAAATATTTTGTATAAATAATAGAAGTAAAAATAAGTTTATTTTACCTTTGGATGTTTCCATCTATGTGCTCAGCAATCTTGTCCCATGCCCTCGCTGTAATTTGAAATGTAACATATAATCCAGAAACTATGGTAGCTTGTAATAATGCTAAACTTTCCTTTCCCCAAGGTTTTATATTCTGGTAGCAAAATGTGATTTGTTGTCAAAGAGACTGAGGACAGACACTATTAATATCTTAAAATCAAAATAAATCTTACACTATTGATGTGTCTATATATTTAGTAGAACCTACATTGTTTCAATCAGCTAAAATTAGTCCAGAGCCATCCAAAACACTCAGATTCTGCATTAGTGAGGCATTTACAACATGATTTACTGGGCTGGTTTTGCTTAGTTCTCACCTAGAGCTTCTAGGTTTCCAGAGTCTCAAGCATGATTCAGGCAGGCAATTCACATTCAGCTTTGAGGCATGGATATAGGACTCAGGCTGAGTTGAGGACTTCTGTACTTAAGCGCAGAGGCTAATGGTAATTTTTCCTTCACTTCTTTGCCTTCCTGTCCATAGTCACTTTGGAAGCTGGTCATCATTACAGATACCTGCACACTACTTCTTGCAACAAATAATACAAAGTTATACCTCCATTTCAGTAAAAACAGAGGAAAAATATTACATTGTCAATACACCATTCAGTAGAAAAATTGCAGACCTTTGCAGAAAAAAATGGTTTTGAGCATTGCAAGTTTGAGTTTTTTTTAACTTTTATTTCTTTTTAGCCTTTTAATAAAATAAGTGTCCTAAAGTACCCTGAGATCCTATCACAGGATGAGTGGGAAATAAAAACTTTCCCCTGAGTCCATATAAAAAGGACACTGTATATTGTCCTGGAAGAACACTACAGCTTTTGAGGAATTTTTTAAAGGTAGTAAAATACCTGAGAGCAGGTGCATGTACATGTGCCTCTGAAAAGGACAGATTTGTGTTAGAAATCTAAATGTGTGTTAGAAAGTGTTAAGGAACTTCATTTCATATTGTAGAGTATGCCATAGTCTGGATGCAGTTCTTCTGAAGTTAGTGACTCCCAAGGCCTCAATCAGGGTCATACAAAAACTCTAATTAAGCTATTGCTAGCAAAGGCCAAATCAAGGCTAGTGAGTCAACATATTTTGCAGTAGGACGTCTTTGCAGTTGACTACTGTGATGAATGGCTAAGGGTGGGCTTTGTCTCTGGAGCTTTTTCAAAGCATTAGCTAGCTACAGAACTAATGTTGAGGGATCTGGAGAGGTTGCAGGGTCATGTCAGCCACATGTGCTTATACTGGGAGGTGGCATAGATGACAGGAAACAGAAATATTTTCCCCAAAGCTTTTAGATGTCCAAGGTACACACAAAGTCCACATTTCCCACTTCCTATCAGCATTGCCTTCATCTTGATTATTGGGTTGTGGTTTTTTCAGCAACTTTGTTTGTTTCTGCTTGCTAGATATTTAAGGAATATGATTATTTATTATTCATTGTAGAAGAAGGTAGAGGCCCAGGCAATAATCTGCCTTCTGGCTCTTCCAGAGACTTTCTGATGGTTCGAATGAGAAGGGTTATTCTTGTGATTCGCTGTAGTTTCTATCAAATGCTACAAGTCAGAGGTAGGCATTCCTTCATAAACTGAAAGCAGTCAAAAGTAATCCACAGATACTTATGTCTCTACAGGGTGCTGTTTGTAGAAAGTAATTTTACTATAAGGCATAATTTAAGTCATCCCCTGCCATTTCAAACACTGTGTACCATTGCAAAATACCACTTTAACTATAAAAAGATTACCTTATCGTTATGTTGGGTTTAGAGCAGGTTCTCTCTTGAGACTTATTTAAGCGAGAGCTTTATTTTCTTCCTCAGCCATTGAGGAGTTTTATTTTTTATATCAGAAGGCTTGCAGTTCATAACAAATGATTAAAAGCATCAGTCCAAAGTGGGAATGAAAAGACTTCTATTCCCCAGAAATGAAGAGAAATTATATTAATTACCAGCAGCCAAATAACTGACACCCCATAGATTTCATTCTAGGACTGGTTTTATTGTTTCAGGATATTTCACACTAAATAATTCCCATTATATTCATTATTACTAAATCAATCTAAGATGTGATGCTTTGTATGAATTAAAAAGGCTATTTCCATTAAGGTTACATTTGAAGTTTGCATGAGAGCCTGTTTTCCTTTACTGAGAAGGAAAATAGCAGTAGAGGACTCCCAAGGAAGCAGCGGTGTGAAAATATTTTTTCAATATTCATGGTCAGAACTCTGCAGCAAAATTTCTCTTTCTTACCCCCCCCCAGCTTTTTTTCTTTTTTGAGCACAAGATTTTTCGTAACAGCAGTACTGCTGTGAAAAAGACCATATTTCCTCCATTGTTTTCTAGGTTTCTTATTTTTTATTTTTGTCGGTTTAGTATTTTTTCTGTTTTATACATTTCTTCAAAAATTTCTTCATTCTCTCCTTCTCAATCACCCCACCTCCAACCTTACTGGGACCAGAAAAAGGAAGAGATGAGGAAAAGCATATTGAGAGGCATGGGAAAGTCACTTTTGCAAAGACAAATATAAATAGCCCAGGTGTTTACAAAATACCACTGGCTTTACCAAAGTTATTTTTCATAAATTTATACTACCAAATGAAATTAATGAATTATTTGGGTACACTTTGGATTTCTGTTTTGTATGGTCATTTCCAAAGAGTCTTCTGTGACATGGAGAAATGATGTTGCATACAATTAAATCAAGTTTCTCTCTGCAGGCATCACCACAGTATTGACCATGACAACTTTGAGTACCATTGCAAGAAAGTCATTACCCCGTGTCTCCTATGTCACCGCTATGGATTTGTTTGTGACTGTATGCTTTCTATTTGTCTTTGCTGCTCTGATGGAGTATGCAACCCTCAACTACTACTCAAGTTGCAGGAAACCAAACTGTACTAAGAAGAAAAAGTCGGTAAGATGGGAGCATTTAAATTTCTTTTCTAGCATGTGCATGGCTCAGAGAGCAAAGAATCATTCAACGACAGCCTGTAATTCCATGATACTCTGCTCCTCCAAGTTCTTCCCAGTTTGTGGTGTGATCTGCCCTGAAAGCTGATGGAAAACAGCTGCAGTAACAGTAGAAGCAGTTATGTGCATGTCGAGCGAGGTCTGTTTCTAACAGAAGCAGCCTGCTGACCACGAGACAGCAACCCTGCCTACGCGTCTTTTGTCCTCCAGTTACTGTGCTGGTAATCAAAAATGGCTCTCACTGAAACAGATTGCATAGCTTCTTACACAAATATATACACATCAGTGTGTATTCAAATACATCTGCTATTTCATGGCTTAACAGGTCTAGAAATATTTATGAACTATACAAACGGGATTTCAATGTCTCCACTGGAAACTAGCACTTGGTTTGGCCCTATGGACAAAGGAGCTTGCTCCTAAGTACAAAAACAGAGGAGGTCACTTACAGAGCTTTTATGCATGGCTGCATTTTTGGCCAAAAAGACACTTCCAAGCCTAAAACCCAGACACACAGAAAAGCTGTTTATTTAGAATCAATTAAAACAATCCTGCAGGAAGAATTGCCTGGTGTACTTCATAATTGACTACAAGAATGAGAGGGGGCTGTATAATGGAGAGAAATTTCAGTATAAACAGAGGGAAGGGGAAGTGGGTTGTCCACTCAAGGTCAGTGGAAAATCTTACGTGTTTGAGATCGGTGATTGGAGATGTTGGAAACCATTTGCGTAATGGAGGGAATAAGGACATTTGAAATCAGAAATACAAAACCAAATAAGAAAAATGTGAGCAAGGAAATTGAAGAGAGAGGAGGTAATAATAGCTCATGAGGTAAAAAGAGATTGAATGAAGAGCTATAGAAAGTGATTGAATGAAGAACTAATGAAGGAAAAGCTGAAAGAAATATGGAATTAGAGAAATCCTAGAAAGCCATAAACTTAGTCAATGAAAACTCTGTAAAACCTCTAATACCTTCTTGTAAAAATGCATTGCACACAAAAGGCAAAAGAGCATTACCAAAAGAAAAGTATGAGACAATCAAAATGAACTTGGTAATGATCAAACTAAAATTGCCAACCTATAGAAAGACTGAATGAAAAAGTCATGAGTATCTCTGTGAGTAGGATGTGTTTCCAGACATGTGAATGAAGATGAGGGAAAGCATGCAACATTTATGAGATTTAACTTAACACAAGAACAAATGCTCACTTAGCTATTGTTTACTAAATAATGTAATGGGTTGAATAAAGATTTAAAGTGGTTGGAAACTAGATGTGCATTCTGCTGAGGTTTCATGTAGTTTTAAAGTGTACAAAATGTTATACTGAATATATAATATACTCAGCATGACGTATTTTATGGACAAATGCATTTAAAGGCTTGGTTTAAGGAATGCTATTGAACATTAGATGTATATGAAGCAATAAGTATGCTTTCCTCTCAATAATTCTTTTGTTATCTTTATTTAAGCTACCTGATGTCAGTTTTGGTCATGTGATGGTAAGTAAACTATTTTATTCCATGAGGGCGATGGGGGCATGAATGTATGGTTGACATTTACTTGCAATAATTCCTGAGAAAGCTGTAACGCTGTGTGATGCTTTACCCTGACTTCACTATAAATATTGGTTTGCTTTTTTGTAAAAGGTCAGTTTGGTTTTGGCTGTGATAGAGGAACATAGCTGCCTTTTTCTATAAGGACTTATCAAATTATTTGGGACAGAGAAGGGTCAAGTGTAGAATATTGTGTGTTATTTTTACCTCAGAAATTTTGTGTGTCTGCTTTATACAATACTGTAGTTTCTCATCACATTTTATAAAAAAGTAATAAGCACAAGTTATGTCATAAACTTATATGGAGCTTCAACTGAGTTCCATAGAAAATAATTCATTTATTTATATCTGTAAAATATTTAGCAAGCTTTCAGGTGGATTTTCAAATAGGTATCTAGTCACTTCAGGACCTCTCCTAGCTGACAGAGATTAAAGCAACCAGATTAATCTCTCTGTATTATCAAGGCATTTATTTTATCTTCTGTCCTGAGCAGATAGATGATATAACAAAAAAACAACAAAAAAACCCAAACTATTGGTTGATGAGAAAGTTTTCTTTGCAGAACCAGGGCACTTATTTATCTTCACTTACCAAAATCATGTGGAGAGATCTAATGTAGCCTTTCTTCTTTTTAACATAAATATTGTAGCCAGGCATAGAAAATTTCAGCTCCTGAGATGAAAATATTCATAAAGGCCTGCAACAAATGAACAATACATGACACAGTGGTACAGAAGAATTCCATGTGTATTTTAGTCATAGCTTTTTTCTCCCCAAAGTGCTACAGTCAAAAAATGATTGCTTGTACAATAATCGTAGACCTTTTCCATGTGGCAGCACATTGTAAAGCTCTGAAACCAGCCACCTGAAACTTTACAAATGAGAGAGAAGACCATGAGGGAGTAATTTCTGTCATCTAATCTCAGAGATAAAGTCATTCACAGCAAATAGATTTGCAATAATCTGCTTCTAAACTGCAGTCTGTTTACAGTCAACAGCACAATACACCTGAGAGATTTCAGCCATTTACTTGTGATGAGATGAATTGTGTCCTAGAAGTAATTGGCTGGATACCATAGGGCAGTTGTTCAGATGCAGTTATCTATGTTGGGGATGCCAACATCTAAGCAGAGGGATGCCACATCAAGTTCTTAGCTCAGGGACTGGCATTTTTAATGAGATGGGTAATAATATCGTGTGCCAAACCAAAGGTTTTGTAGAAGGAAAATGAAGTCAATAGAAAAAGGAAAATTTCCACTGAGGCACGTCAGTCATATCACTGATGTGTTTCACATCCAGAGTGAAAGTTTTCAGATACGCCCCAGCACATTCAACAGGAAATGTTGAGTACTTTGTAGAGTAAGTGTGGAAGCTGGGGCCCACAGCATCCTCCAGAATGCAAGCAGGCATGATGCAGAGGTGTGAATAGCTTGTTAGTGCACGCTCCTGCAGGCAAAAGCAGTGCTCAGCGCAATCACAGGGAGCGGAAGGGCCCCTGGGTTGGAGAAAAACAGGCTTACAGGACTGGAGTCTGCTTTGTCAGGCAGTGCAGACAGGCAGCAAAGCTGATGGGACCTTTCCTAGTGATGCCAGCGGAGGAGGTGACATTTGTGAGGATGGAATGGGTGGCTTGATGAGAGAGGAGAGTATTGTGAGAAAGCACCTTTCAAGAAAAGGAAATGGTGTGACAGAAAAGCTGACAAAGTGTAAATAAGGAGTACACTGAAGGAGAGCTCTGTAGGCGCAAGTGGTACTGCGAGGATGTGTGATACCAGACTGTCCTATTTCTGAGCACGGTTAGTGTGATAAACACTAACCGGACATGCATAGGGATGGCATTTTGAAATCCTGTACTGAAATCATCACTATCTGTTGCTGACCATATCTGTTTTTATAAGTTGTGGTAAAGAGGCAATGAATGCAGTTACACTAAGTGGAGATAGTTCAGTAATTAAATGGGGAGGGGGGACATCTTCCTTATTTTTCAGAATCCATTCTTAAATGTAGTAGCTGCAAGTATTTAAAGCAACTTGCAAATAATATTCTGACAGGCAAGTGAACTCCTAAGTGTGAAACAAATGATTACCAGTAAATATATGCTTGAGTTACCCAAGTAGAAAATATTCAACTTGCCACTCGACAATGTCTCTATGGAAATTCATCTGAAAAGGCATCTTTCGAAGGAAAGAAAGAAGCTCCCTAAATCTAGAATTCCTATAGCATTGACCTCTTATTCTCAACTCCTTTGATTTTTTTTCCCATGATTATTAATTGTGATCTGCATCACCCACGGAAGCTTATCAAACTGTTCGTTTCTTTTTCTCTCCTCAGAATTATTCTGTACTTGATATGAGACCACCAACTACAGTCATCACATTGAACAATGCCATGTATTGGCAAGAATTTGAAGATGCGTGTGTCTATGAATGTCTGGATGGGAAAGACTGCCAGAGCTTTTTCTGTTGTTATGAAGAGTGTAAATCAGGCTCATGGAGGAGAGGACGGATTCACATAGACATCTTAGAACTGGACTCTTACTCTAGGGTCTTTTTTCCTACATCCTTCCTGCTGTTTAACCTGGTCTACTGGGTTGGATACCTCTATCTTTAAATGTTGCCTGTAGTGGTGAAGACTGCTGTTTTCACACTGTGGAGGGATGGTGAAAGTGCAGAAAAAGTGAAGGACCTGGTCAGTTTCATCTCAAATTATAAAGGCCACATTAACCTTCACCCTTACAGAGCCTGATGAAGAATTTTAATATGTAATTGCCTGAAAAAGAAAATGTGGAAGAATTCTCTCCTTACTGCTATTCATTTTAAGGAAAAGATTCTTACAAAATCCAGCTAAATTTGTAGTGTAAGCAATGTTTATGAATAATTCTTGTATATTAGAATCTCTACTATTCTCCCTTGGCATAGAAGCTATACACAATTCAGGCAAAGGTTAAATATGTCATTTTTGTTTTTCATTCCCATACTTTCTTCAAAATGCTGCCATATCCCTGAGGCTCAGAGCGACATACACTGGCGCTGGCAAATAAGCCAAAGCCAATGAAACCACTCATTTGTATTTAAACTTGCTTGAGCTACATCCCACAGGTTTTGGAAATATTTCATTGGTGATCTCCTTGCTATAGAGAAACCACCGAAAGACAGTAAGAAATGTCTCTGGTGGGACCAAAATATGGACATTACTTTCTGCAAAGGTCTGGGATTCATGGAATTAGCCACTTACCTACACATATTGGTTTTAACTTAAGGTGAAAAGGCAGAGTTATAAGAAAGCTATTATTTTGATATAAATAAAAGACTTGCCTATCTCTGAGGCAGCTGTAGGCATAACTGCTACAGTTTTTCAAGCTTTTAACTGTCTTTTTTATGACTGGTTAAACACAGGATGGTCACTGATTTCTAAAGTACTCTACTTGAAGCAGGACAAGATTCCTGCTTGTTTATATCATTGTAGCAGATCATAGTTGATAGGCCATGAGTAAAAATCACTATATAATAGCACTAAGGATATGTGACTTTCTTCAGATTGCAATTTACTAAAAACTGCTCTCATGCATTCTTACTTTTTCTCTCAAAGTTATTCTACAAAATTGAAAAACATGTGTGCCAAAGGTCATTTTTTGTTCCTTCCATGAAGTCAAATACTGCAGTTCTTACTCACAGCAGTTGTTCCCTGGGTCTGAGCTGAAGACTGAACTCAAATAGTGCATTACAGGAACTCAATTGTCACACTTGGATTAAACATGGAATAGTTGCCACATGTAGAAAAATGTCGTTTTCATTTTTTTCCTAAACTACCAACTATATTTTACCTTAAAAATCTATTTTGTACTTTTCAAGCTTTTGACCATTAAATTTTTAAACTACCCATTTTTTTCAAAAACTAGTTTTACAGTGTTAAACTAGATTACATCTTTTACAGACTGTCTCAGTAATTGTTATTAAGCAAACAAAAGAGATACAAAATTAAATAGCAATGGCTTTTTGCTATCCTTTGGATGACAAATGGCTACAAAAGATTAAAGTTAAAACATGTCTGAAAACAAAATTCTAATTTTTTTTCTCTTCTGAAGGACCCGATAATTTTATTTATCATCTCAAAAAATGTGTATCTCTTCCACACAGTATTTGATAAAAAACGAGTAGAAAATGTGATTGAAGAGCAGTTCTTTTTCTCCTCAGGAGGAAAATCCTGCAAACAAGCAAAAACTAGTGCAATGGTAATTCTAAAGGAATGGAAATGCTGTCATGTTCTTTGTAACATCACTGTCTGTCATTGCTGTTGCTCTGTGCTTCCAGTGAGTTTTTAATTGAAAAAAAATTACTAACACAAAAGCTAAATGTAGTTATTCAAAATACTTTCTTCTGTTTTTCACTTATCTAAAATATCAGTGACAGAGCTTGGTTTAGGTGAGGGAGGGGAATAACTTCTCTAAGGACTGACAAAATTTAAATTAGAAGCATAGGGAAGAAATATTTTGAGGCAGGATCAAAACCTTATTTTTAGCAAAATCTGCCTAGTCTGGTGTCTTCTAAACTGATGATAAGCTTCTGATTTCAAAATACATGCTGAAGTTTTTGCTAAATCTCAGTAGCAAAATACTTTGTAAAATCTGTCACTCTGAAAACCTCTGTGTCCTGCACTTGGATATATGGATTTTATTTGATGAGAGTTATATTTTCGGCAGTGCAAGAAGGTGATTGAACTGAAGTTGAATATCCTGGTCTCTAATTATGAATTAGTCTACTCTAACAGCCACCTTCAGCCATATTTTGCAATACTAGAAATATTTCAAGCCTATATAAAAGAATGGAAACAGTTATCCTTTAGGGGCCTGATCCTGCAAACCCTCTGCACAATCAGTTGATTTTGGTGGGAGTATTGACAGATGAGGCACAAGAAGGTGCCTTCCACCATTGGATCTTGAACAGGTAAAGGTTTACCTAGCAATTGCATGCTTGAGTGAATGTCCTGGGAGTAAGTGTGGAAGTGGAACGTTCCCATTTTAGATGATGAGCATATACTTACACTTCTGCTCATGGCTACCCATTCCTGCTAAAAGCACACAATCCCATAAGATCCTTCCTTGGAAGACTGATTCTGCTAAGTCCATTCATATTGCCTCTGTTTTCTGAATGCTTTAATAAACAGAAGTTGGAAGCATAGAATTCCACTTTTTTCCATGTTCCTAACCAAGAAAGAATCTGCGGACACTACTGGCTTCCACTCTTATACTGACAGCAGAGGACATATTCTACTGTGTAATACATTCTACTCTGGAGTTATGTGCAAAAAATTAATTTATAGGCAAGGTGAGTGGCTGCAGGATGGCAGGTTCCAGAATGCATTCCTCTGCTTATTCCTAGTTGCTTGGTTTACTTTCTCTGCTTTACTGCTCTGTCCTTTGGCAGCCACTGAAAAACCATAGAGATCAGGGAAGATAAGCTTTCTAGGCTCTGCATCATTCAAAATGCAATTATTCTGCACACCTAGATATAGGTCTCCATATATCTATGTGCCATATCCTTCTGTAGTAGTAAGAATATCCTCATTAACTGCCAGATATTCTTTTGCTTCCTTTGCAAACTGAAAAAAATTAACGCTTCTGTGCACTGACCCATGAGAAATGTAAGAACAACATTTTAGCATTTTAGAACATTTTCTTATCAGATAATTTCATATTCAGGACTTGCATTTATTCAACTACTACTTTTTGCTACTTAGTACTTCTTTTTGTCCTTCCAAGGAAGGGAAGGGAATGTAGGAAGGCAAAAACAAATGACTAGTGAAATGAACGCATTTGGATGTGTATGTAAAACCACAAAATCAAGTATCTTCACATTACATTCCTTCATGCTTTATGTTACAGAAAAAAATGTGAGGGTTTGTTTAGAAAACCAACTTTTCCCAGGAGGATCTAAAGTCAAACCTCTTATTCTCCCCCTTCAGTTAGAATTGATGGACAGTGTTTTCCTGCATTGAAGGCAGCATTTACAAGGCAATTAAGAATGTATAAAAATACTGGTCTGCTTAATTCAGTCTTCTCAGTTCTTCTGGCCCTGATGCCTAGCATACTGACAGCTCCTTCTTTTACAGCCAAGAATAAGTGTACAAGAACTTGCATCCAGTTTATGCTGTCTCAATGTCCAGCAGTAATGCGGAGCTAAAGCATGCCACAGACCACACAATTTTAATGTAACTTTCTAATCAAGAAGTACGGCTGTAGATTAAAACACCTCAGGCACTTTGATAACCTTTCTTCTCTTCCAGATGCTTATTTTCTCTTTCATCAACTCTCAACTGTATATTGGTATATTGTACATACCAATAAAAATTATAAAAATTACAAGAAGAAGAAGAAGAAGAATCAAAAAAGCCAGAACTGTCTTCACCAAGGCAGCAATACGTAGTGAAGCTAAAAGAGGAAGAATAAATTATTTTTTATTGCTGCGCAG
>VYZV01023780.1:0-50882 GCA_013401275.1 Pandion haliaetus
CCCCGCCCCCCCGGGGTAGGAACAAACCGTGTCCTCGTAGGAAAAACAATCCTTCTCTTCCAGGCTGGTGAGAATGGGGTTTCCCTGCTCGTGTCCCACCTGCCCCGGAGCCCCCCGCACCCAAAAAAGTCCCTTGACCCCAAGCCCCTGCAGGAGCGATGGCTCGGGGACAGTGTCCAGGGGTGCCAGGGCTGAAGGGAGCCTCAGCAGAACCCATGTTGAGGCCATTTCAGGGTTAATGAGGTTTTTCTCTATTGCTAGGGTGACAGGAATTGAACTGTCTCCGCGATTTATTTTAATTATAACTAAATAATCTGGCATTAGGGAGCACCAAATGAATCTTAAGGGGAAGGAAGAGGAAGGGGAGATGCTGAAGTTGGGTCATTCCCAAGACTTCGGGTCCGGGAGGTCCACTGACTCACCGGGAGAAAGGGCTGCGGCACCGATGGATGCTGCGCGTCAGCACGGTTCGTGCGCACAGTGGTAAATCGCAGGTCAGCTCCCTCTTAATTTGTCCAACGGGGAGTAAGGCTGAAAATATTTCTACAACCATTTGCTTTTTTCCTCTGGAGGGAGATAAGAGTAAATATGAATCATTCTTTTAAAAGTTTGAGAAGCGTTTTGTTCCAAGAAGAAATACGTATATTTTTTGACAGTAAGAAGTTCGCAGGAAACTTCGGGAGGCTTTTATTAAGGGCTTGTAACCTCTCTGAAGCTGG
Organism: Pandion haliaetus; assembly: GCA_013401275.1. Taxonomy (NCBI): domain Eukaryota; kingdom Metazoa; phylum Chordata; class Aves; order Accipitriformes; family Pandionidae; genus Pandion; species Pandion haliaetus. Next base: position 720 of record VYZV01023780.1, read on the forward strand.
AGACTTTTTTATATACGTGTAGCACTTGCGTAACAAGGTCTTAACTGTGAATGGGATTCCTAGGTGCAGTTGCAATAAACTAATTAATAGTATCATTCATGGTATCATACCTCATTCATATGTTTACTATAAGTAAAGAGGAATTCATCGGCAGGAGTATAGTGGTTGCGACTTTAAACATGATACTCTTGGGGGAAAGTTACAGCTAACGCGTGCACTGATGGGCAATGCAATTGGTAAAGCTACAAAAAATGCTCAAGAAAATAATTCTTGGAGCAAAAAGCAGCAAAACCAAGCCCATGAAGAGCTAGTGCTGGGCAGGTCTGTGGCATGGAAAAAGCAAGGTGGGTAATGTCACCCAGCTAGTCAAACCAGGGACAGAAAATAAAAAGGAGACGTGTGTGTCAAAGGGATGGGTAAGGGATGATCCCTATTTATTCAGAAACAAGCACTCACAAGTAGGGTTTGGGTTTTTTTTAGTCTGGAGGCAGTGAGGACTGATGTTGTCACCGGATGCTTGTGGGACAAATCACTGAGAAGGCCACGCAGGGTGCAAAAGGGAATGCAAAACGGTGGTCAAAGGAGAAGTAAATGTCCTGGCAATGGGCTGAAGCAGCTCAGGATACATCTGAAGCCTCAAGAGAAGAGGCAAACAATGTGTCAGTATTTCCTACAGGGCTGCGTATTTCATTCAAAAGCAAATAACGGGTCAATATTTCTGCTTATTTCAGTCGAGGAGTAAGTTCTTAAACAGCTACTGAGTGGCTGAAGTATGGAGAAACGTGCGGGGTGATAAAATATGACCCAGTGTTTCACTGTACCGCCATCCCCTACAATTAGCTAAAATGAGACATTTAGTTCATACCAAGAAAATACTAGCCCTTGGGAGCAGGCGGTGTGTCTAACGTAGCGATCGCTGGGGCTGCGTCCCTGCTCAGGCTGAAACGCTCCCTGGCCAACGCTGCTCCTATTTTTAATCGCTGCACTATGAAAAGCCCCGTTTCACAGTGCCTGAATTTGTGCTTTACAGGCAGAGACCTGGGAGCACGTTTATCACGCGGCTGTCATCGCTTTTGAGGAAATGGGCCCAGAGCGCTTTGGATGTTGTCCTAAAGCCACCCAATAAGGCGGGAGTAGCGTGGCCTTTTGCACTTGGACAGTGTGCCGCTGCAGGCGATGCTGCAGAGAGCAAACCGGTAGAGAGACGGACCCAGGGCAATTTTTGCCCAGGGATAAATGATACCCTGAATTTTCATTTATTAAATTGCAGTCTGTCTTGCTTAACATTGTTTCACAGGGAGATGTTTACCCTTCTGAAAAGCTAACATGTTTTCTCTACTTGCAACATAAAAGCCGGGGAGTGAGTATTGTCATTGGAGATAATGTTACAGCCTTAGCAAGATGACACTTTAAAACTTCATCAGCCTCCAAGAATTTCGGAAATAGTGATGAACGAAGGTAGCAAGCGTTAAGAGCAGGCAGCGCTTGCAAGAAGTGCCCTTACAAGCGGTGTTTTCAAGAGCTTTTTTCTGTTTCCAGTTATCATTAGAGCTGCACAGCTCAGACCGTTTTTAAATAATTATACTTAACAGTTAAAAAACCCTCCTGTGCTAAAATAAATTTTAGCTAAGATGGTTTTATGCTTTGCAGCCTCATATGACACTCAATCTTTCTTGTGTGACTGTTGTAACAAGTCAAATTCATGTATTTTGATACCCCGCACGTGATAAAGATACTTGGATCACTTAAGCCTGTACAAAACTGCAGTGCTCGCATGTCATTTATCTTAAAATCCTATTGTAGCTCTCGTGAAATGTAATTTCTTCAGTGAATGGAAATTTATACTGACAGAGGTGTTATAAAACATGGAAAATACTGGGGGAAGGGGACCGAACGTTTCCTTTATCTCTTCAAGTATTCACTAACGGGGATTTATTTTTCAGCTCAGCATTGGTTTGTTGCAGGTTACAGAGCTCTGGTGCAATTAAAGTGACCCGTTTCCAGTCTTCTTAAGCAAAACTGGCATTACTTGCAACAGGTGAGAAATGCGTGCTGCAGACCCAAGACAGCAAACTGGTTCACAGGCTGCAGTTTCCATATCGGTTCCTAAAGCTGCTTGTAGGAAATCACTCATCCTAAAGAAACTCCTGGGATCCCAGCCTCTACCTTCCCATTTCAGAATGCATGGGTAAGAAAAAGCTATTTATATTCATAATCTTGAGTAAATAAATTGTCACTTTAATGACACATTTTATTGTAATTAAGCGCTTCCCAGTAATAACCAACCCACGCTATGAAGCAGTTTCTTAGTGCAATGGTAAGCTAAGTTCTCGTTTGTGAGCAGAATTAGGAAGCTTTTAAAAGCACAGACCAATTAATACAGCAGGGCAATGGTGCGTGGTTCTCAACATGTGGAAATAAGGGGGTTTTGCTAAAGAACTTTATCCTTATTTTCAAGAAATGCTGTTGCTGTGTGGCCAGTATCTTACCTGCAGAATTTCCCAGCAGGTTTTATACCCAGTATTAGCCTGACTCTAAAGGGGACAGACCTGAGGCAGACTTAAACCTTCCTCAGCTTTCTAAGGACTCACTGCTGACACCTCTCCATAATGCAGCTACAATTAACTTTGATGGAATTTCTATATTTGAAGCAGCTTTAAATTAGAGCCTGAACTTCCAGACTTGGATGCAGATGGTCTTTGCTACTGTCTGTATGAGCCCTTGGTTTTCACACTAAAAAAGCCCACCCACATTGAGAAATTTGCCCTTTGTGGTCTGGCTTCAGTACAGCCAGTAAAAATAGTGAGTGGTACGGCAGACAGAATGGGCCCTAAACTGTATGAAGGTATTTTTTGATAGCTTTTCTTAGCTCCAGACTAAAGAGCAAGGCATCAGATGTTGACAGATTGGGGGTGATATACCAAGCCGAGGTGTCTGTTACTGAGATGCCCATAAACCAGCGGTTTTGCCATCCTCCAGAATTTGAACTTTTCCCTTGGTTTTCAGTTGTATTTTGATTAAAGCATAAATACCGGCAACTGGCATGTGTCAACCGGTGTCAGAGCCACATGCCAAAGCTTTGTTCAGGTTGGATCTTTAGTGTGGCTTTACTCATCTGTGGATTTTGTTAGGACTTCTGGGGCATTGCTCATTATTTTTACTGCTGTAACCAGCAGAGTCGTTGTACAATTTCCCTTTAAAACCAGGAGAACTTGTCTGGCCTTTTGGACGGGGAATGTAATTGCAAGAAGGCTCTGGAGGACGGTTGGTGCTGGATGGTAGCTGTACCGTTAGCATGTTAGCCGCTCCCAAAAGGGAGAATCCAGGCTCTAATCTATACCCCCAAGTCTTGCCAGCTAGCCAGGAACCAAAGCACGCCCACACTCGAGTTGGAGACTTCTGTGCTCAGACAAGGAGGATTATGGACATCATATGACTAATTCTGCAATGACGGTATATGCTTAATTGGTAAAGGACTGCATTTTCTATCTTTTTTTAACCCAGGACATAGCATCAAAGGTCTGCCTGATGTTTGAAGTTCCATTCAGGTATTTTCTTCATTGAGATTCACTGTACTTAAGGTTACTGTAGCCATTGGCTTTGTCTTATGCCCTTAAACGCTACTGTGCTTTTTAGTCATGAGAAACCAGCATTCAAATTGCCCTGAAACACCAGGCTGTGCTGCTTTTGCAGCTCGTGGAACAACTTCCCTGAACCTCAGGTACAAAAGCTCCAGCTGTTGCAAAAGCCGGTGGCCGGGAGTCAGGAAAAGCACAGTATTTATGTAAACAGACTATGGTACCGAACTTTAGACATTCATTTTAATACCCTGCTTTCAAGCTCTCTGCCTCAGTTTCCCTGTAAAATACAAATACAGCATTGGTGATCCTTAGCTCATAAAAAAAATAAATATCTCTCAACTTCCAAGAATGCATACTGCAGTAAGTTGAAGTCAATGCATCTTAAATTCGGTGGAAGCTGTTTATACCAGCTGATGGTACTTAACCATTCAAACAGATTACCAAGTGCCATGGCAGCAAAATCCCTTCTGCTTGAAATGTTTAAGACTGCCTGGATGCCTGTCAGGAAAATGGGCTCCCAAACTGGTGGTAGCAACACCAGAATCGCTTCTTGGTGACAATCCTGGTGACTGTGACAGCCTCCAGTAATGGCAATCTACTAATCTCTCACTCTGTGCCCATAAAGCACTCTGTCCTTCCATTAAAAGCTGAAGGTAAATAAATACAGGTCCCATCATCAGATCATTCTGCTTGCATAGACATTATCTACAAAGCCTATACATGAGATGGGCAAGCTGAAAGGCAAGAGAAAATCTTCCCATCCTCGGTGTAAGGTTAGCCAGGGTGCAATGCTGTGAGCTTGGGAGCTGCCAGGTTGCCCTGGTCATTCCAGTTGCTTTGCACGACAGCCAACGTGGCTGACACCGACTGGGGGTGGCAGGCAAAGGGCAAGGTGTTCAACCTCCTCTGTGCTTGGAGTGTGTCTGGACCAGGTTAGGGCAGCCTTAAGTGCTGCACTCTTTTGAGTGGCTGCCAGCAGATCCCACAGGGTTTTGCAACACCTAAAAAAGAGCCTGAGCCTGAGAATACAACAACCCTTGAATCTGCAGAGTGAGAACAACATGTTCAGTCACTGCCCTTAGACTGTTTCGTAACACTATCCATTTAAGTTGCCATCCTCTGTAAAAGAAGATAGTAGGTATTTGCCCACCTTGTCTTCAGCTGTTGATGTTTTACCTGAAAATGCAATGCAGGTGTTTTAAAGTGCATATGGTGGCTACAGCAGCCTGGAGCCAAGGCCTGTCATCTCTCCAGCTCCCTCGCCTTCCTCCCTCCAGAAGTGTTTGGTTGGCAGAAGAACATCTTTCAAATTCCAATATTTTGTTTAAAAAGCTAGACTCAGGGTTTTTAAACTGGTTGCAATTAAGCTTTAACAACGGGAAGGTTCATACGGAGGTGCCGTGTCTCTCTTTGAAATGGCTCTCCTTAAGAGAAGCATCTGTATCCCTCCTGCAGCCAGCTGGACCGCACTGGAGGGTTTACTTTCACTACTCTTACCTGTGGCCTTGTTCCTCCTGACACACTCAAGGCATGTATGGAAGGACCAATAAAATATGTCCTGGAGTGTTTGCTGTATTTTTAGAGTTTGTCCCAGATTATTGGCCTTTGTCCCAGATTTCAGTGGTTAGGGTATAAGAATGCCCGGTGGGGCCAAGTGCTTCCTGCATTGCTCTCAGGAAGGCTTTAATCAGGAAAAATACCCTCTCAGAGAAGGCAAATAATTAAGTTTTTGTGGCAAGTACTGCCATTAGCAGGAGGTGATAAACGCTCAAGACCACAGCATAAATAGAGCAAGGCAGATGCACTAAGCTTTAACATGCAACATTATTGTGTTAGATGGTACTGAGTAATGAATTGGACATCACTAGCAAGATAGTTTTCCTTTTGTCTTTATTGGGACCAGAGTTTGTTTTTACACCATAAAGTGTCTGTCTCTGCTGCTGCTCGTCATGGGGAAATGCTGGTGTAAACCGCCTGGGGGAAACTCATCCCACAGGGTGGCGGCTGGCAATGTGCAAGCAAGGAGCTAAGGAAACAAGGGTTATCTAGGTGTCATCCAGTCCGTCCTCCTCCCTTTCACAGTGTTTATTCGACCTGTGTCATTCCTGGGAAATGCTCATCCAACCTCTTCCTGCAGTGCTCGGCACTGCACAGTGCTCCAGGCTCCCAGGGCATCATGAGCTTCGCCTGCAGAACATTTTCCCTGCTGTGTAACCTCAACCCTCTCTGCTGCAGTTTGGCCCTTACTGAGCACATGGGGGACAGATTGCTGCTTTTCCCTCTGCTCCAGCTTTTACCTATTGGAAGATTGTCTCTCTTCAGCCTGCCAAAGGCAAAACATGCCAATTCTTTTGTCCCTTCCTCCTATTTCTGGCTGCGCAGCATGACCATCACTCTATCCTTTGGGCTGCTTAGCTGTATTTTGGGGACTAAATTCCCTTGCTGAAGTCCTGGATTCCCCATGCCACCATCTGCAGCATGCAGTACTCGGCTCTCCTGGTTCAGCCCTCCCAGTTACACTACTGGTCTTTGGGATGCTGAAGGGCTCCATGATGGACTCATCCAAGCAATTTCTGGCTTTCATGGCCTTCCATGTAGGTCTTGCCTCTTTACCCTCCTATCAACTGCTTCTTGTCCAGCTGCCCTAATGCCCTTTCTCAGACTATTTTGTTAGCTTCATAGCATAGGACATACCACATACCATAAAAAGGACAAAGTATAAAAACTATTATGTTAAGAATCCAACTACTGGTTCATCAATTTTGTAGAGAGACAGGAGTGAAATATTGCCAATACAGATGCAGGTAAAGTCCTGCTGCACTCGGTCATGCCTGTGAGAAGAACTGCTTTCCTTTTCCAGCACTCTCTGGCATTCAACTCTTGGACATTTTGGCATATTATCAGTGATAAATATATTCACAAGTGAGAGCAGCCAGCCCTGCAGGCTGTGATGCCAGGGTATTGTGGGTTCCTGGCATGGGCAGTGCCTCTATGTCAATTTCAGAAGAGCAAGACAGAAATATTTTTGTAGCCAGCCTCAAGTTTTTATCTATTTGTAGGTGTCTTGGTGTCCCCTAAATTGGGATTAGGTCTTTTGGCAGGAAGACTGCACTTCATGTCTTGACTTCCCCGGCTGCGTATCCACCCAACCCTCTCTTGGCCAAAAGGCTGCTGATCTCATCTTTTATTTTTGCCACCAAATGCTACTCGTTTGTGTTGAGAAACAGGAACTGGCAGCAAGGAAATTATCAATAATCCAGCAAGCAACTAATCTGTTTCCCGTTTTTTGTGGCCTACCCATGCTGTAGGATAGTGCACAGACCCTTAATTATTCACCTACAGTAGTTTAAATGGTTGCAAGTGGCTACTAACACCAGATTTGAAAATAACTTAGTAATGGAGGAGAAGAAAGATTTTTAAAAAAATAAGGATGGCATGGAACAAGGATGAGAAAGGTGAAGGACATATTGCAGAGGCACTAGTTGGGTGTATTCCGGTGGCCTGGGTTCCAGCTCAGGCTTCTGCAGGATCTCTGATAGGCTTTGCTTTACTTATCTCTTAAGTCCTGATCAGAATGGGAACAACGGGCTTTATCCACAGAAGTAATTAAAATGTTGCACTCCCTGGCAGGGGAGTTAAAATCAATTTCTCAAACACAACATGAGGAGCAATTGGCTACGCCACTGCCATGGGGAAGAAGAACCAGCGCTGCGATGCTTGGGAGTATAGCAGAAATCCAGTGCTGAAAAAATCCGGTAGTCCTCCCAGGATGCCTGTTCAGAGGGGTACTCTGCAGAAGGCATGGGACAATCTTTCCATTCAACTTGGCACTGGTGGGGTGTTAGGTCAAGAACAATTTCCATACCTTGGGAAAGATACAGCTCAGCTGGGAAAAGCCCAAAGAGGTGCAAAAAGAATGACTGGAGGTGTAGAAAACCTGCTTTTGAAGAAAGGCTGAGAGAGAAGTGCGTTGTCTGAAGATAGGACCAAGCTGAGACAAAACAAGTTGCCAAATACATGCAAGGCTGATGCAAAGAGGGGTGGCACAATGTGTCCTTGTACCTTCAAGAAGAGCAAGTAATAGGCTTCAGCTCCAGCAGGAAAGACGTAGGTAAAAGATCAGGAAAAACTTTCCAGTGCTATGGATAGTTCAGCACAGGGGTATATTCACACAGGCTGTTGTGGAATTGTCACTGCAGGAAGGTGTTAGACAAAGATCTTGCAGGGAGGGTTGAGGTATCGTTGATTGTACCTGGGGCCCCTTAGAAGGCTCTATCCAACTTTCTTTTCCTGTTTCCTCCAGTTGCCACTGAAATCATTGGAATTCAGCACTTCAGCGTTTGGGAAGACCTGCCACAATAGCAATCCCCTGTTTGCAATCAAGGAGATTGCAAGAGCAATCACATGCATATTTAGCTGATGTGCAGCTCCTAGGATTGTAGGGGTGCAGAAACAAGCTAACAAATAAGTGTGCCATAACTTAGAAGTTGATTATTCTAAGCATTAAAACCCCAGCCTTTCTTTGAGAAGGAAACGCTGCACATGAGCGGAGCTTTTCCATGTGAAATATTGCAGAGGAATCTCAGTTATGTTTAGCATTAGAAAGGCACAAAGGAAATCTCATTAGAACCCACTGACAATGATCTGTTATAAAGGGAACAGGAGCAACTCATGAGCTCAAGGAAAAATAGAGCGCATCTCTGTTCTGCCCCTGTCCTTGCTGTCTTCTACTACTCTAGGACACAGATTTCTTCAGAGAAGGATCTGTGCCTTCTTGCTCATTTAGCTCTTATACATCATGTTTTATTTGCTAGGAGACTTGAACGATGAGCAGCAAACACTCTTGTTCCTATTTTAAATGCATGGGACCTGCAGTACAGAGAAGTAAAATGACTTGCGCAGGGTCACAGAGCAATTTTGTGGCAGGGCTACGACCAGAACCCAGCTCCCTTGCTCCCAAACCTTCATCTCTTCATTGACCCTTAATTTTAATCACTTTCCAAGGAAGTCTGTTGGCGTCTTCCAGTTGACTTTCATGGGAGCAATGCCAGGTATCAAATGAAGTCACTGGGAATATCAAAGCAAAAGAAGCCAATATTAGATGCAAAGAAAGAACTGATGGAAAGGGAAAAAATAGATTTTACAAAAAAAGGCGTAAGTTCTAGTGCCGCTTCCATAATATCATTCCCTCTTTAATTTGTGCCTGGTCAAAATTAAAAAAAAAAATAGATTGCTAATATTAATAGATGAAATGAATCTTGAATTTTATAATAGTGGAGGAAATGAAAGGACCAAAGTAATATTGTGTTGTTAACTGAGATTTTAATAATGATTCTGTCCTCAGTTGGTGCATTTGTTCCACAGAAAGTAAATAATTAATGAAGAGGGGGCGAAAACAGTTTTATGGTGATGGATTTTTGAAAGAAAAGTTTAATTTTGCTTAACTTTTAGAAACTCGGAAATATGCCTGGAGCTCTAAAACTAAAAGACAAATGCCTCCAAACCAGTCCACAAAGACAGGATTTAGCCAAGTGGCTAACACTGCCTGGGGCAGGATGGAGTAATGTCCATTGCTCCTCTCCAAGAAAGCTGAGGTGAGTGGAAGAGGTGGGTTAGAGATGTTGGTTTTGATGGAGGAAGGAAGGTTTGAAGGTTTGCTCTTGGTTGGTTGCATTCTCATAGCTATTTCTGAATGGCATCTGGAGAGCACTAAGGACATCATCCTCACCCTAAACCAAAGGAGTTCTAACTGGGCTCATCCTATGGTTTCTGTGACATTTGCAAGATCTGCTTCCACCATGTCCTCTGCATGGGATGGGTGGACTCAAACCACTTTCAGTGCTGTGAGGGTGTTTGACTTCCCAGGTGAAGAAAGAGCCTGCCAAGGCTAGCATGTCCAGCGGTGGCTCTTGACCTACCCACCACTATCTTCAATCACCTCCAAGAAGTCCCAAAAAAACCGGCTCCCTGGAGCAGCAGTCCATTTCACACCAAGCCCCGTGGTTCAATATGTTGAGCATAGGAAGGATCACAGTCTCACAGCGGTGGAGGAGAAAAGCATCTCTGTCGCTGGGATTCGGTGCCTAAGAAGAAGCAAATATGGAACATACGTGCCTGCATGTGCATGAAGGAGATGGGGGAAAAGACAGAATTCCCCTGATTCCTTAATGAGCACAGCACCCCAACAGTGAATGTAGAAATTAAATTACATTTTTGTATTTAAATTATCAAATCAATAAAGAGACGTAAACATTAAACAACAATATATGAGAGCCTGGAGTGTCACCACAAAAATTAAGACCATGTAATTAAAAGTACAATACAATTTATTTTTATATCGTTCTTCATTCAAATCAACAAATCTTCTTACTTACCCAAAAAATGTAAAGCAGGCTGCAGTCTAATTCAAAAGATGAAGACAAAGTGGCTATTGAAAAACCTATGTTTCTTGGTCCCTTAGATCTGGCGGCAGTCATGATTTAACATTTTAACTACTGTAATAGGTTATACTGCTGAAGAAAAGTGCATTAATTACTATGGGAAAGCTAAAAAAAAATCTAATTAAGAAGAATAAAATCATTCTTATTGACTGGGAAAAATAAAACTATATAAAGGGAAATGAAGGATGAAAAAACTGAAGACACAAAATAAATGTGGTCTGTGCAGGGTAGAAGACACACTTCTGCAGTTGCTGGGGGGTGTGGATTTGAATCTGGCTGGAGATCACAGTTTGCTGTGGCTAAAGCTCTTCTCCAGTATCTCACCCACTGGAATTACCTTCTAATTAGCTGCAGCACAAGGAGTTGAGTTTGCTCTGAATTCAGCTCAACATGTCTGTGCAGAGCCAGCCCCACTGGCTGTGTTTGAAACAACAGGCCAAGAGCGTGAGATTGCACTGCATCTCTGGATATAGCACGGGTAACTAAATAATCATCTCGATAGTTGTCATCCTTCCTAAAAAGTCACAGAGGACACGTGTAAGAAAGCAGTCCTGTGTCCCAAACCATGCAATACGTCATACCATAGGGATGAATCGCCACGGGCAGATGCGAATCTGCCTTTCAACTAGCTGCATCCCTTTAAAGTCATTTAAAAGGAACCTTTCTGTGTGAAATACCCACCACCTTGTTTGCTCAGCCCCAGCTTTTGACTTTATCCCCAAGTGGCTGCTGTAAAGGAGTGCCTGCACCCCTATTGCATGCCTTCACGGGATCCTCAGGGACGCAGGGCTGCTTTGGAAGCAGGTGCATCTTGTATCAGCCAGAAGCAGCAGCCAAAATGTTAGGAGGTGTTTGACCACATTTTCCAGATGTGAAACTAGATGGGACCATGTTGGTTTTGTCATAGCCAGAACTGGGTTCTGGGGCTGTGATTTGCAGCTTTCATTCCAATTTGGAGTAAGGGTGTGTTCATATCTTTAGCATTTTCATGATGGGAAAACCATTTTCTGCCCAGCTTTACTGCCCTGCTTGCTAAAGATCCTGCCGATGTCAAAATGTCTATGGATGTTAAAAAGAAGGGAGAGGATGCCATATGGTCAACAGCTACACTAAGCATTTAGACAAATACATGCAGTTTAATTACTTCAGCTGATACTAGTAGTATTAATGCCTTTTCAAGCCAGAAGTTATCCTTTGATCACTTATATTTACTTCGCATGTAAAATAGACTACAGCAATTTGGCCAGTTATCTTGTACTGAATCCAATAACTTGTACATCATTAATATCTCCAAATATGAAAAATTAGTAGTATAAATTTTGCACAGCCCTTCCAGGATTACAAGTCTTCATCAAAGGCAAGAGGAATTGTCTGAGGAATAAGGACTTCAAGATTCAATGAGCGCATACTGTGCCAGAGAGGAAGAAACTAAGTGAAATGTTTGCAACAAATTATGCTATTATGGATATGTGTTTGTACAGAAAGCCAGCAAAAGGGCACTGCACCACATCAGGTATATTTTGGTGGTATTACTGACACCCAGAGTCACACAGCTCTTGCTCAAAGGTAAGCATGTTCTCCTTTCCAGCCTTCACCTGCAGGAAAGGTTGCAAAGCAATAAGCACAGGCAGGGATTGTTTGAAGGGGAGGTTGATTGACTGCGGGTTATTTTGCAGCACAGAAACATCTGAGCAGTAATGCCTTTTGATTAGCAAAGAATTTTTATGTTGAACCTTGCAAAACACATGAGGATTACTCATGAAGGGTATCACATAGACCATGTGTAAGATATCTACACAAGGGTTGCCGAAGCAGCCTTTAATTATAAAACATAGAAATAAGCAAAGATTAAATTCACCCTCTGAGGGAAAGATAGAAGGGTTTTTTTATGTGGTAGCATTTGAAGGCTGTTGTATTGGGACCATGCCATACTGTGCATGCTCTACTAATCCAGGATCCATAGACATAAGAACTTTGTATAGTCTAGCCTGAGCTCCAGCACAACCAGACACCCAGGGATGATGCAATCCCAATGCACAGCTGATGTACTGCATTTTGAGTCGTATGTCCATGACTCGGGGGGGGGTGGGGTCTGGCGACACATGGGAGGGCCTGGGGCTGTGGGCTGTTGGTCAGAAGTGGTATGTTTTAGCTACCTGAGTGTGGGACTACCACCCTGCTCTGGCATCCCTCAACCCAACCGTAAGTCTCTTTGCACTACAGGATACAGAGTGAGCTGCACCAGCAAATGCCTGAGATGCGCAGAGAGCATCAGGGCAGGAGAAGGTCGTGAGGGCAGTAGTGGGATTAGACTCACCTCATTTCAGATATTTACAGAGTAGACTTCTAAATGTGAGCTGTCACACAGGGCTTTCCAGGCAGCAAGAAGAAATAAGTGTTTTTATTATGCAATTCATCTGCTCTGTTTTAACCATCTACTTTAGGAAGAGATGAATCACCATAGACTCTATCGACTGTATTGACTGACTCTCCATTGACTAGCAAGGGAGCCACAGGTGACTAGCTCAAGTGCAGATTTCTGCTTTAGTTGGGTGAATCTACCAAGTGCTTCGTGCCCATAGTGTATGACTTGGCTGCTCTGAGCAGCTCATACTGTGGCATTTCAGTCAATAACTTCTGGGGCAAGCACAGTATTTTTGGAAAAGCGACACCCATCAGGAGGAGTTTGCAATGTAAGTAGAAGAAATAGCAGGTGGGAAAGAGAGGTGCCCTGTGATTAGTGAGGAAAAAAGTCTGCGTCTCCTATTACTGCACCACGTCCCTCAAACCCTGCATCTCTCTTATAGCAGGTTTCCATGTCTTCACAAAGAGATTAGTTCAGGTACAAACTAATCATACTGATGATTAGTTCGTGATGATTGCTGTCATCTCCCTCCAAACTGAAGGGGTCCTGCTGAAGCCATATCTCATCCCCCTATGGCTGTTGCTGCACTTTATCCTGAGTGCATCAGCCACTTCGGAGAAAGTCTTGGGTCATCAGGAGAGAAATTGTCTGGGTCATCAAGAAAGCATACACTTGAAAGAGAGAAAAAAACCACATCAGTCTGTAGGAGCGTATGCCATTAAAAGCAAAAACCAGCCTACACGCGTAAGAGCGGCAGCCTCTACAGTGTGGTGTAAATCCACACACTTAGCCCGTTGTTTCAGAAACCCCGTCTCCCTTCGGCTGTGATCACTCTTGACTGTTTGCAGTCTGCATGCGGTGACGTGCATGGAATATTACTATGAAAATGTGCATTCTTGTTAATAGGTATAGTTTAGGATGATTGTTAGCAGAGCATAAGGCCTTATTGATTGAAAGTGGCATATGGCAAGGATGTATAATGATTCACTTTGGCTGCTAGTTTGAAATCCTATTCACGAGTGAAAAAAACCCCTCTCCTTTGCAGTCAGGCTTCATTCTTTCTGCAGCGTGTTTTTCAAACCGGGCCATTTTACAAGTGATCCGTAGGAGAGATTTCCTGCTCTCCTGGGTGTGTGCTCAAAGCGCTTTTCAGTCCTGCAAGGGCAGGTCACAGGAACAAAAGCTGAAGTTACCATACGCCTCCCTTTGAGGGAAAGGTTGGTCGTTTTGCAGCTCTCTACTCTAATACTCTTTTTCAGGGCATTTAGTGTTTATGGAAGGTGGCAGACTTGAAAACCTGATGCACAGTAGATGCCAGGGAGAGGTACAGCCCAAGCAATGCCCCTTTTCCAGCAGTGCACCTTGGTGCCTGGTGGGAGAGTGCATGAATCCCCACCTGTGGCAACAGCCTCATGCAAACAGTTTTGACATTTTTACCAATCACATTTTTGAAAGACAAAGCTGCCAGTGCTCCAGCAAGCTGTGCTAAAGGTGAGTGCTTCTTTGGATCCAGCTTCTCTTCACCAGGGGGAAAAAATGCATGTTCCTACATGGCATTAGCAAATACAGAGTAATTAACCTAAGGTAAAATGCCAGTGAAGGCAAAGCAGCTAAAGTATTAATACATGTGAACTGACAGATAAGCCCTGAGGACCTCATCCATCTTCTGTGTGCATTAGCAGGTCGAAGTGAAGCTCGGGTTGTCTTACCTGGTTTGCCATGTGTAGACTGACACGGTAAGCACAGACCTTGTGGCTGGGTAAAGGTGGCACTTTGTGAGTCCTGAATGCCCCCCACTGCCACATCACTGGTGCTTCTGAGGGATGTGTTGAACCTCAGGAGAGGTGTCCTGAAGGATGACAGCTCAGAGTGACCCTGCCCCAGTGCTTGATAGGAAACATGGCTGCAATTGATGCTAATACTGAGCCCGGCACCTGCTCCCCCACCACTGCCGAGAGGGCAGTGCAGGGAAGGGTTTTGCTAGGCTGGCTGAACAGTGGAGAAAAAGGTGATCCCAGCAACCCCTCAGAGCTATCTTGCAACCTCCTCCGTACAGGGAGAACCTGCAGGGACTGGTCTTAACCCACCAGGTGATCAACTCATCCAGGGAGCTAACTGACAGAGGGAAGGAGCATGATCTCTGCCTGTTCCTGTAGCCCTGCAAACCTCCCTGATCTTTATCTGGCTGATATAATAGCATGATGTTCGATGATATCTGAACACTTTTCTTGGCAACAGCACCACAAATGATTCAAATGGCATTCCCCTCACTACTGGAGGTACAGTCCTTGTGTTTCCCCACCAGCAAATAAAAAGCGGAGCCTTCATATATATCTCTTCTGGGAACTGTTCCTTTCTAGGAATTGCTTGCAAAGAATTAAGTCACCCATTTGATTGTCATCCAGAAGCCTTGGGCTTGCTACATGATCTTGCAGGATTCTTTTTTCCAGGGAGATACATCTTCAAGACGGTCTCGAGGATTTGCCTGTGGTAGGCAAAACAGGGCTCCCTTGAATAAAATAACTCTGAACAAGCAAATAAACTGAATGCCTTTCATTATACCTGTCACCAGTTTATTTACTCCGTGGCCTCTTTCTGCCATAAAAGTCTTGAGTGATTTCAGCATACTAAAACATCTGCACTCATTTTCAGAAAATAACAACAACTGCCAATGTATGAACTCACTATTTTCTCAGAACGTCTATTGTTCAGTGTCTGACCCTTATTGTTTCTCATCTCCTGTGAGTGGTTTACAATGAAACCCACTTTATTTACAGTGAAAAGCAAAATATGTTGGAGCAAGACAATTGACTATAAGCCTCCAGTCAATAACAGCTTATTTTTGTGCATGCTAAAATGTAGTCATTTCTTGTGTTCATTGAAATCAGTGGCAAAATTCCCATTTGGAGGTGTCTGTTCAGTCCTGTGCCAGATCCTGGGCTCCTGCTAAGCGTAAGCTGGTACACCTTACCATGCACTTTCTAAAACTGGATCCAGCATGCACAGACTATCTTTTCATAGGCTCCATTAGCCATCTTGCAGTAAGTGCTCACAATTTAAGACCTTGTATCAGGACAATTCTTTAGCATTGCTTAACTGGTTTGCTGACTAGGAATCTTTGTAAGAGATTGAGCTGTTGACAGGTGAATCATCTCTGTCCCACAGTGTCTCAGTCTTTACTCTTGGTTTGTGGCCAAGATCAACTCCCACTGAAGGCTTTTCTTATAGTTTTCCAGTGAATGCTTTACATGGGGTCAACGTATCTCAGAGATAAACACTGAAAAGCTGAAGCATGCTATTAAGCTTCTTAAAACACTAGAAAGACAATCATTTTGGCAGAATAGATGTTAATCACACTTATATAAAAGCTTTTCATCTTCAAAGCATTTAACCAACATTAATTACATGTAATTGGCTTTTCCATGTACGTCATGCAAAACACACCTTTCATGTCACTTGTCGCTGCTATCTTACCCAGGATTACTGAGAGAAAGCTATGCCTCTTACAGTGCAGCACGGTTTCCTGGAGCCACCTGAGGCCTCATCTTGCAAACCACAAAGAAGGGCAACATTTAAAACAGCAGTTGCACAGAAAAAAATAACACCATCCTGCTTGGGTGCCTGCAAAGTTGTGTCGCCATCTCCCTGGCAAAAGCTTCTGAGAAGACTCTTTGAAGCTTTGCTGTTTGCCATGACTGGGGATGTCCCTGGCTTCACTAAGCCCATCCAGGTCCCATACCCACACTCTGGTGTCTGCAAGCACTGCTGCTTGCCCAAAATGCCCGTGATGCCCCAGCCAGAAGGCAAGGTGCTCTCTGGAGGACTGCATTTGAAAGGGTACAGTGGAAAGAGAAGGGATCACATTTTCCATAGTAACCTCATCTTCAAGCACTTACCCAAGGAGTTGAAAACTTGGGTCCATTCCCTTCCTCTGAAGAGGTCTGAAACCCTGATCTGCCACCACCTTGTCACACTTTTCTTGCATGACCTTTTCATTGAAACAACTGCTACATTCAGCCACAAGCAACTTGAAAAAGTTAAGATTTTTATTCCAGTTTAGAGTGTGTGTGAGAGCAAAAAAAGATTTCTTGCCCAGTGAACTGTCAGAATTCAGCTAGGAAATACGAGTTCCACGTGTCTTTGGAAGAGCTGGCTAGTATTCTGGTTCCCTAGTGCTCAGGGCTGAAAGGAAAGGATTTGGGAAGCATTTAGTCACAAAAAAAATAAATTCCACCAAAAAGGATAAAGAAAATTTCCAAGAAAAGGAAAAAAATCATTGTATACAGGGACTAGATGATGGGGAACATTTCCTGGAGATGAGCACTGGATGAAGGATAAGGTTCACAACAGGTAAGAAAACAAACCCGAGCACTATCTGTGATCAACAGCACCACCCAGGTCAGAACCATAGGACCTTTCCTATCAATCAGAGATCGGTGATGGTCCTGATTGATAGGTGTCTTCACTCTGGCTGTCTTTCAGAAGACAATATTGAAGGTAGTATTGTGCTTGTTTTCATGTTGAACGTCACACCATTTACAAGCTGATTTTCTCTATCTCTGTTCATATTCATAGCTAATAGAGCTAAAAAATGTGCTGTTAGTTCAATGGCTCATAAATGGATGAAAGCTCCACCTGGCACTCCTGCATTGTGTTGAAGTAAATAAAGGTGCTTTCCTAGAAGCCCAGGATTTTCTTAACTTTTATTCTTAACCCTCAACTTTTATTCTTAACCCTAGATGGCTACAAAGGCCAGAGACTGAGTTTCCCATGGAGCTGTTGGGTCTGGGATAATAACTTGTAAACCTCTTGAACTGTCTTGCACATTGAAAGGCTCTCCATCCTTCATTAGCATGCATTAGAAAGAGGGAGATCTTTGTGGTATGGTCAGGATGAGCAGACAAACAGTCCTGCTGGGCAAAAGAGAACTCAAGGAGCCCAGGGACCTAACCCCAAGTCATAGTGAGGCAGATTTTTAGAAAAGCATTTAAGTGGCAGGTTCCAGTGCAAGCCATAATTGTGCTTATAAATCAACAAGATCCTTTAAAAATCCCACACAGTGACACCTGCCCTCAGTAGCTAGAGTGGCTGTTTATTTTGCAGACATCTTCACAATTTCATTCTCAAGATTATAATTTGGTTAGTGGTAACACAGTTCTGTCAGACTACTCCCACCCTTGAAGTTAAGTAAATGGTTAAGTGCTTTATTGGTTCAGAGCTAGAAGACTCTCCACCTTGCAGGATTGAGCCGTGTAATCTATTCGTATTTCCTTTTCAACTTCTACAAGTAACCCCAAACAGGCTGGGAACATTTAAGTGCAAAGTTGCTGGAGATGACTGTGGCAATTTCTGAATGACAAGAGCATTTAAAAGAAATGTCAAGAGTCTGTGGGCTGCAAGCTTTTATGTTTCAAGGAGAAACAAGAAGAAAAGAGGGACAATAAATCAAAAGCAACAGCTTAGCATGCTCCATCTCTAAGAGTTAACCTCTTGAAAGCCATGTCCCCGACACAGTGCGGGCCACACTCCTTTGATCGGGTCCATTATTTTCTGCAAAGCAATAGAAGCAGCAGGGTGGGCTCCTCCATGCATGCCAGGGGCGATGTATACTACGCTTTGCTTGACATGTGCTATGCATTTATGGTTAACATCAAACATGAGCTGATTTATAATTTTTAATCAAAAAAGGATTATAACCTAATAAATCCTAATAACATACTCTGTCTGGAGGTTATGTGATGTAGTCATATAATATACTGGTAGCCTTGCTCTCCTGAGCCTGGAAGGTGTGGTGAAGTTTTTCACTTGTCAGTAAGCTGTTCCTTCAAAATGCTTAAATGGATCAAGACCCTCTAAGCACCGTGATGCAAATGGTCATCCCCTTGGATGGAGCCTTTCCTGCTATCACAGGTTTTGAAGTACCTAGGCAGAAACACACTGGGAAGCTTGCAGCATCTCTCTGTACTCTGTATCTTCTCTTCTCTCAAAGGCCGAGTATTGCTGGTTAAGGGCTAAGTATTGGTAGTTTGCTAGTTGAATCTAAGCGTTAAACATATCAAACGCATCATCAGTGATAGTCAGAGCCCTAAGGAGCCCTCAACAACAAACTGCTAGAGGCTAAGGGTTGGTTTGCAAGGGCCTATCATTTTCTGAAGTTAAAAAATTATGACCACACAAAGGAAGACTTAACCCTCTCTATTGGATTTCCTGGATTTTAGTTCTCCCACCCAGATAGACAGGTACTATCATGGGGAATCTGCAAGTAAGGCAGACCTGCCAATTATCAAAGGGGATTTCTAAGCCTTCTGTTCCCAAAGAATGATGATCTTCCCTCCAATCCATACTCTGCCTCCCAGCAAAAGGCTGTCCTGGAAGAACATTTACTTCCCAGGAGACCTAATTAACATTAAAAGACTAATGGAGGCTAAGTGTAAAGAATTTTTTAAAAGTTCTTTGACTGCAGTGCCATTTTTAAAGCTTCTCCTCCCTGCTCTTTGTTCGCACACAATGGCTAAAACACCACAGTGGGGATGTGGTAAGGGTAAAGAGGTCCAAGGTATTTTCAAGCTAGTTTTAACTATCTTACTGTTGCCTCATGCTTCCCTGCTAAGTTTGCACCTGTACAGGTTTTTTAGCCTCCTCCTATAGTTGCCTTCTAGCCAGGGATGTTCTCTTTGTATGTATGCATGTGCATGGCATGGTGAGGCTCAATGGATGGTCGATGAGCAAGACCTCAACAGAAACTCCTAGCCTTGCTGCATTTTTACCACTGACGGAGAAGAGTGTGAATGGGAGCCTGACCCAAGCCATACCAATCTCAAAAGGAGTTTGGAGCTATTCCTTTATGCACTGATTTACTAATTAAGGAAAGATTCTCAAACCAATCAGACAGAGAAATCTTTCAGGATCAACCAAGTCCATGTCAGTAGAATTGCTCTCACTCAGGTGTCGAGAGTGTGAAGAGGACATTTCTCAGAGGTGATCCACTTAGAACTCTTTGGTTTGGAAAATATTTTTAGAAGATCTACGATCTCAAAGATATATACCTGGAAAAGGCAACCCATTGGGCTTTTTTCCACTAGGCTATAGTTAAAAACCGTAGTTTCTGCAGGGCTCAGAGAAAACAACCTGGGCTGCAGACCTCAGCTGCAATCTTTTGTAATACTAACAGTGCTTTGCAATAGGTCTTGGACATGGCAATTCATACACTTTTGTCTTAATCCATTGCTTTTCAAAGCACTCTAAAGTACTGCTCCTTCCACCAGTGTTTGTGGAAAGAGAGCATGCAGAGTGTCTTCTCTCTCTCCCTGGCTCAGAGGAAACGGTTGCCTTTAATTTTTATTGTACTAACATTGACTATATTACTATAATAAAAGCATCTGCCCAGTATTTCCAAATGCCTCTTTTGGGAAATAATAGCTGTGCTTTCACAGTCTCATTGAAATTCAGGATGAAAAGGGATGTCTGTCTCCGCACCTAGGCCCAGACACCCTCACCGTTTCTTTCCTTCCATAGTTCGAAAACATCTTCTGCTCTTCATTTCTCAACTTGTCAGAGCATTAAGGTTCTAGTATAAAAGCAGTAAATGCAGCCAGCACACTGTTCCTAACAGCCCGGTGAGCCAACCAGGCTGTTCACAGAAGAAGACGTTCAATCTGAATGCATTTCCTGGGAGAGAGGGATGACTGTGCGAACAAACAAAAGCTCAGCCAACTTCTCAAAAGAGAAAGTTTTCTGAAACCAGAGTGAGATTTGTACAAAACCCTGCCAAAAAAAACAGATTTCCAAGAACAGGACTTGTTGGACCTGACAGAACCCACCCAAAGTTCCTCCAATTAAAAAATTGCTGTAATTAAAAAGTAAAAAAAAATAAAAAATCCCAGTTGTAAGCAAAGTGCAGCTACAAAACAAAGAAATGAGAAGCAGAGAAATGTGCCTTATTCAGACGAAGCTCTACAAACAGAGCAGCCTCACTCACTGCAGTCATTCGCCTTCACCAACAGCTTTCTGGTATGAATAAATTGGAGTTTGGAGCACAAGTCATCTTTTAATTCTGCTTAGCTCTTAGCACAACTCAACCCTAACTCTCATCCAAAAGAATGGATGTTACTAATGGATGCATTCAACAGGCAGCTTCCTAATCTCTTTCCTTCCCTCCAGCCAGTCTTTGCTGTATCTGCAGTATCAGACGGTGACCTTAATAAGTAGCATGATAAGTCTATCTATTACAATCTTTGCCAAACCTGGAGGCTTTCAAGCCTAAAATGGTGAGCTGCCACAGTTTGGATTAAAGACACCAAAGGCTGTCTGGATGGATCTGCAATAGATCTTTTCTCTGAGAATGAGATGACAAGAGTCATGCAACACATGCCTATGGCTTATATCACCCAGCTTCCTGATGCAGCCTCTTAGAGCCATTGCACAGCTGGTGTTTTGGGGAGCTGGAGCTAAATAGGCAGTTCTAGGGTGCAAAACAATTGCTGAGATCCTGCTTAGTGAGATAAAGTGAGTTGGGAATTTCTCACAGAGGTTGGTTCTGCATCTATGGATGTCCCTGGTAAAACCACCTGCAAGATTTAATGCTGCAGTTTTAGGTTCATAATCAAAGTCTGCATCTGTATTGCAGATCTTAAGGAGTATATCTGGTTTTCTAAAGCCAAAACACCCATCAAGGACTTCTTTAATTGCGCATAAGCCCTGATCTTTGCAGCTCCAATTTTATAAAATCTGTTCAGCTCTTATTGCCTTAAACCATCTGAGGCTACAGAATTGTCCCCAGTTTTTAAAGCCCTGATTTTTCAGTCGTGTTTTGGAGTGTCCTGAGACTTTTTGGAAAAATGAGATTTTAGTCTTGCTAATAAAGAAGCGGTAATAATTAGAAAATCTCTTGCTCAGTGCAGATTTTATAACTCCGCAGATACCATGGTATTAACATTCTGTTTGTCCACCTGTTAGAAGAAACAGATCTGAAGAGTCATAACTCTAAAACAGTGGGTGACAATTTAATGAAAAATTGAGCTCTGCATTTAATTTCCTTTTAAGTTCAGTTGAGCATTCTGCAAGATCAAAGGGGCTTTGTGGTTTGCAAATGATCTATGATATCAGAGAAACAGATTATAACACAGGCACAGTTTGGTATTTAAGTAAGTATCCGCTTTTAATACCAATGTTTAAAGTAGGCTAATGGAACTAAAGCACAAGTATAATTTCCTATGATACAAGTCTATAATCCAGTTTAATATATCAGTCGAACGCTAAAAGCATATTGTGAATTTATTTCTATGGTTTGGCCCCATTGGGAAAGTATCCTGAGACACCATAAAACATTTTTAACAAAACAAGAAGTCCAACCCTAGTTTGTAAGGTTTGGGGGCAGGGACTGCACCTATGCACTTGCAGAATGCCTGGAGAAATGGGACTCTTGGGTTCAGCGTATGAAGAATAGTTAAGCAACAGCAACACTACATGTCATTGAGGACTTTCTTTTAGCATGGATGCTGGAGTTCTGCCTTGAAGGCAGCCTGCAGCTGACTTCTCCTCCTTTCACATCCATGCAATATTATTGTGGGCTGTGGACTTGCTAAAAAAAAAAAAGGTTATTCCAAGTTAAAAGGTGCCTTTTTTGTTTTGTTTTGTTTTGTTTTAACAGTTGCAGGTTCCATATTTCCCCTTTCATAAATGATCATGCTCCAAGTTAAACCTAACCAGGTTTTTCCTCCATCATTCAGAGAAGAGACTGCTACAGAATCACTTCTCCTGTCATTTGCACACTTCTTACTAGCTTAAATTTATGGCCAATTCATTCTTGTTTATTCTTGTGCCAGTGTTGTCCTTCAGGCTAATAGGTCTATCCTCCCCTTGTGTTTACCTCTCTGCTATGTTTATAAGCAGCCATTATATACATTTGTCTTTCCCAGGCTGAAGGAGTCAAATATGTAATCTCCTCTTGCAAAGCAGTTTGTTCCTTTCCCTGATCAGTGGTCCTTCCTGTTACAATCTGAATTCATCAGTTTTGAACACCAGTGATGGGAATTGTACATGCTGTTCCAGAAGAGGCCTCATCAGCCGCGTGTACGATGTGATTAATACAGCTGTGTCTTTGCTAGAAATGCATCTCTTGATGCATCTCAGGATTGCATTAGTCTGACATGACATGACATTTGTAGCTCAGAGATGTCATGATTAACCAATACGTCTAGGTCCTTCTGCTCTGCAATCTCAGCAAATCCACAGAATTTCTGATTATGGCAGGAATTAATGCAAAGTGCAAGGTCATGCATTCAGGATTTGAGCGTTTTATCCTGTTTCTGCTATTCCAATCTGTGAGGTCATCCAGGCTTTCCTGAAGGATATCTGGAGCCCCTTCAGTAATGACAGTGCTTCTCAACTTTATGTCACCAGCACATTTTCTTTTTCCTCCCTTCCACCGTTGGTGCCAAGCTCTATCTGTATCTTTTGCCCATGGAAGAGGTCAGCACAACTGATGGTTGTTTCTCCTCAAGCTAGTTCCTTGCCCTTCTTATAATCTACTACTCATTCTTGTTTTCTCCAACTAACTCATCGTTTCCCATGTGTCACTGCATAAAAAACAAGGTCAGAGGAGTGTTTATGCTGATGGGGAACACTGGAAGCCATCTGATCAAAGCTCCACTCAAACTGGCACCAAATTTGGAGTCAGGTCCATTTTACTAATGCTCATAAGGACTAGTCTGCTGCACGTCCTTGGTAAAGAATATCAGTTGTCTTTTCTGTGAAAACAACAACAAAAATTCCTACATTTCCCTGTTTAGAGGAAGATAGAGATTTTGATTTCCTTATCATTGGAGAGATGAACTTTTTGCTGGATTTGTGATTTAAGCAGCTCTTCAGAAATGGCTCACGTGAGACTCTCATGGCTGGTTTGTGATGCCATGTTGTTGATGTGTTGCACTGCTACCTGTGACCTTGTAAGGAACATGGCTGGTATTTTCAAAAAAACTCAGAGAATTTTCTCAAAGTCAACAGGAGCTGACACTTAGCTCCTTTTCTTTGAAAGTCTAAATTTACAGCCATAATACTTTCACATCCCCATTTCTTTTTCTCATATCCCAAAATGAAGGAGGAGGCATCCAATTAGGCACAAAAGTACAGTACTCAGTTGCCAGAAATAGGTATGCGGTAAATGGATGTAGGGATATCCAGGACATCTGGGACAGGTAGGCACGATATAAAATCTACTTGTGTTCCTATGTAGCAGCAAGTCAGAGATGTTAGACCATCTCAGGTGGCACTACACACCTATCTTCAGGCAACTGAAGCATGCCCAGTGCAGCCATGAATCACTTGATTCCTCTGGCTAATGGAAAGAATCTGCTTTGGAGGAACATTATTGGCCAAATGAATACAAACCTACTGCAAAAGAAAGACTGATGTTTCAGAAGAAGTTGAAGACTAAAGATTTGAGCTCTGCAGAGAGCCTGTAATGCAGAAAGATGGGAGAAGGATGGGGTTCTGGGAGCAGGGCAAGAAGGAGGAAGAGTGAGAAAGACCTCAGATTGCATTCCAAAGACTCCTTTAATATCATTGACACTACTGACCCATTTTTAACTGAGTACCCCATTCTGAAGCTGGACAGACTGAGGTCAGCAGTTTTGCCTAGACAGAAGGAGCAGGAGAAGCACAAGGCGAAGTGACTTAGAATAAATCAAAACACCAAAGTAACGAAAGTAGGTCATCAGTTGTAGTATAATAGGATAGGTGCTTCAGTTTTCACCTTGTTAATCCAGTTGCTCCACTGGATAAACAGCTCTGCCTTGTAGTTAATCTTCAAACAAATATGCTCTTAAAACCCAGTGGGTATTTATCTAATATAGGATAACTGTCTTAGTGAAGCTAAATTAAATGCTTTTGGGTAAACTTAATTTAGCCTCTTGCTGGAACGGTTTCCTGAATGAGGTGAAGGAGAGGAAATGCTTAACTGCTGGCTGGAGCAAGCATGGTGACACCAAAGGCAGCTGGAGCTTCTTGCTGGGGAACAGTTCCTCTGTTAGACCTAAGCATACATTATGTGGCCAAAAAATATAGGTTATTAGCACTTGTGTGGCACCTTTTAGTAGCAAATCATCAAACTTTCGAGTGTGGTCAGTGTCACTGATGACATTTTACATGTGAGGAAACCGTGGTGTAGAGAAGAGCGCCTAAGGAACCAGCAGTGAAGGTGTGAGTACGGCCCAGGGCTCCTCTTCTTCGTTCAGAGCTCCAAGCTGCCTTGCTTTCCCCAAGCTGTGGGGAAAGCTATAATTGCATGAGCTGGCCTTCTCAGAGCACAGCCCCTCTCATAGACAGTGTATCTCAGGAACAGGTGGCTGGCCACAGCAAAACCAACCTGCTTCCATCTTGCCCTGGACCTTGTCTCAGGCTGTGTGCAAGGAAACCCTCTAGAGACCACGTTCTGCACAAAGGCCTCATCGCAGCTCCTTGTAGTTATGGAGATGGTGTAACACCTGGAGCTGGAGAATGCCTGTTTGCTCCAAACAGTCTGTTCGTGTTCTCTATGGCAATACTAGGTTTTAATTCCTCACAAGAATGGTCAGTCCCTCTTTGAATCCTGTTAAGTCCTTGGCCACTACAACATCCAGTGGAACTGAGCTCCACAAACCCTTCATGTTTTCCACAGTGCCAAGTCTTACCAATCTTGAATTTCCTGCCTTCTACTCTTTTATTTTATGCCTTGTGTTGGGAGACATGAAGAAAAAAAAAGCTGGGCCAGCCTTCTTTACACTGTTCCTGATAGTGCATAGAGTTAGGGCGGGAAGTTTTGGCAACTGGTGTGTGTCCCTTCCCTTTGGAGCCCAAGTCATGTCCTCAGCCCTAGCAGGATTTCTGGCTCCTTCCTGATGCCCCCGGCTTTCTCACCACCCTGCCTGTTGTCTTCCCGAGCGGGCTCAGCAGCACCTCTGCCCGCAGGCTCAGGCATGCTCACACCTCTGGGGTTCCTTTTCACCGTTCCCCCTGTTTCCCTTGCCACAGCCCTGACAGCATGAGCTTTTATCACAGACCTTCTTATTTAGCTCCCTTCCACCATAAACACCACTTATCTTTTCAATCTCTCTCCATGTAAGATTTTTTTTTCTCCAGGTCTCAAATTATTCTTGTCATCCTTATCTGAACATCCTTTAATTCCCTTGGCAGTGACATATAGCATTCCAGATGAGAGAGAAGCCTTGGTTTTATACCATGCTGAAATTTACTCCATCCTGTTTCTTACACATCCTAACCTTTTGTTTGCCTGTTTGACAGGTGTACCCTGAGCTGAAAACTTAAGTGAGAAGAGTGCAGTAATGATTCAGAGATATTTTCTGCTGGTCAGTGCTGTTAGTAAGGTGTTTCATTGTTTCTCAAGCTTTCTGCAAGTGCATTCCCCTTTTGAGTTCATCTTCCCCTGTGCAATACTCCAAACAGGGAACTGCTAGCTACCTTTCACTGCTGACAGCAGCTCAGGTCCTCCAGGGTGGAAGAGACACCTGTAATTAGTGGCTGCAGAGATAAACGCTCACTAGCCCCCACAGAGGACTTGTATTGAGCCAATATAAGTCAACATAACTCAGTTTCTTTTGCCTTAATTAATATTTTTTTTTAATTAATGGAAGATTTTTGTAAACCTTTTGAAGTGCCTTTAAATTATCCTGAGATCCCCTGCCATCTATCATTGCAGCAGTCTTACGGTAGTGTGCACCTGCAAGTAATAAGTGTCCTCAAATCCCTTTCTACTCTTTTTATATGGATTATTTTACATTCACCAGCAATGGTTTAACTGAAGGATAACGGGGCAAGGACTCTCACCTTGATCTGGGTTTATATGGTGCCTAAAAAAGTAAGACCTTGATCCACAGCTAAGCCCACAAAATAGTACTACTGCTAATACTAACTTGTCATGCACTTTCATGCTGTCCACTCACCTAATTCAGCTATGACCTTCAGAAATTCTTTATCACCTATTCTGGACACAGGAGTGATGTTAGCTATAAATTTTACTACCTTGCTTGTCCATCCTTTTTCTGTATCACTCTTTCTTCTCTTTTAGTTTGTGTCTTCTTATCTGTTGGCCTTAGTTTTCAAGTTATTTTGGACATGAATGTTGCCTCTGTGAATTCATGGTCTAACACACTATTCACTCTTCCAAAAATAAATATAAATTAATAGTATCTTATCACATGAACCATCCCATTGAAGTTAAGGGAGCTCCTGGTGGGAAAAGGCACAAGATAAATAACAGTAGTTGAATCTGTCCCTAAGAGTTTGTCTTAATTAAAAGTATAACTACACACATTAATAATTTACAACCGAAAAGGTTATGGATGTGTAATGTTTAATAACAGTAATGCAAAAAGGTGATATTTAGTTTCTAGCACCCGCATGAATGCTCAGACTGAATTTAGAAATAACTGTGGCTGTGTGGTTTGGTCTGTAATTAAGATTTGATTAATCCCTAAAGCTCAGTTTAACTTAGATTAGACCTATATTGATTTGAATTTCTTTACAATTACACTCCTAGTACAGCAAACTTACCTGCTCATCATGATGCTGTTCATAGTGCTAGCAATGGATTTAAGGGGTCTGTCTGATCTTTGACTAGGGTGCCACTAAACATCCTAAGGAAAGGCATCCAACTCACATGGTTATGCGTGCCATAATGAGAAATGACTGATGTGACATGAACAGCAAACATCATTGCTTCCAGAACTGGCTTTTCCCCTCTTGGGCTGCATATGAAACACAAGCCAGTGTCCATCAAAGCTGAAGAGAACTCTTTCCCCTTAATCACAATCACATAGCTCTGGGTCTTGCCATGAGTTTATCTCCTCACAGAAAAGGCAAAAAGCCCACCACAGCACCAGGCTTGCATTGCCAATAAGATGTGGTTACAAGAACTGGAGGAAATAAGAACACAGCTGTATGAAGGTAAATTCAACTCTGGGACTTCACAAGGGAGGAATAGACCCAAAATCTTCATGCAGCCTCTGTTGAAAATCTCAGTGGTGGATGGTACAATTCCCATGGGAACCCACATCGTTTCAGTCATTACAAGACCAAGAAATCTTGAAGCTGGTTTGAGCAAGTCCAACTTTTCTGTAATGGCTCTCCTCCATGACCTCAGTACTCAGTCATTCACAATAAACACACCAGGATGCAGATATAAGCTACAGTAAAAAGAAATAGGGAATGATACAGTGTTTCTCCTAGACTTTACAATAATCATCCTGTGATAAGATTAAGGAATCACAAAAAGGAACTTTCTTCTAACCCTGATTGAGAACTTGGAGAACAGCACTGTCCCCAGAGTCTGCAACTGCCTCTAATCTACATCTCGGTGGCAGAGTTTTGGCCCCAGTCTCTTCTCCTATGTATAACCTTGCTGCCTCAGACTTAAAGGAGCCCTCCATACACTGTTACTGTAGCTTATCCTCTTCCTAAAGTCAGAGATCTTCTGCCTGAACACAAGTTGTACTGTTCCTGGACCTATATAAATCCATATTAACCATTACCTTCACTCAGTCTGACTTAGCAACTAAATCCAGAGATGTGCTGAGCTGGAAGGCTACCTGAACACTCAAAAAATCCTCACGCAGCTGCTTGTCTTGTATCTAACAGGCAGCTCTTATCCAGCTTCTGGAAGAAACCATCTGTTAAACAACTCCCCAGATCCACATCAGCTCTACGGGTTCTCTGGAAGTACGATTGCAGTGAACCAATGCAGCCAGGCTTAAAATGCATTATTAGCAGGATTCATGGTGACTCCTAACATCCAGAGAAATTCTGCGTTCTAGAATTATTTGGCTGAATATTTATTTTTCAGGACCTGCTGGCTACCTATTAGCAGCGTATTACTCTAAAGTGGCACTTTTAAATAACCAATTAACCTCCACAGGGCAGTCAGCATCATGCCCACAAGAGGATACCTGGAAGGTGAACAACATTTGTTTCACAAGTAAGACTGCCTGGTAATGAATGACAACTTGTTACAGCCATTACAGCTGGAGTGGCCAAGTGTTAGACTCACCCGTCTGTTGCAGTGTCTTTTTTTCCCCTGGTTCCCTCCACATTTTAAGGGAGGTTTCAGAACAGGGTAGCAGAAGTCAGAGTCACTGTTCAGCAATGGCAGTGCAGCTGCTGGGTAGGGATGGCCCAAAAGCAAAACGCTGGGATCCAGCTCCTGAAGTGTAAGCAGGGCAGTTTCAAAGGCACCTGCCTGAGACTGCCCCAGCTTTGAAGATGTGGCAATGCTCATCAGTCACTGCAAATGCAAATACAAAACATGGACTGAGAAAGCCAGGATTCCCTCTGTTTAAGTGTGCTCTGCTTTCCAGACAGGAGCATCTCTGCAGGTGGAGGTGATGGCTTTCTTGCGGGTCACCAGCTCCTAGAAATCAGAAATGCTGTGTAAACAAGACCCAGGAGGCTGCGTTGTGTGGCTTCCTGAGGCCTGAGCTCTTCATTTCTATTACAGTTTATGAAGAAGGCGCAATTCTGTGGAAATGAAGAACAAGAAGACTATAGCAGCTTCTTTAATCTTGCTGGTGATTCACCCAGTGGCTCTGCATCAGAGACAACAGGAGACCCGGTTCTGGGGAAATCATATAGACAATATGTACCATCTGGGTTATAAAAGGAAAATCCTGGTTACTCTAGACAAGTCAAAGTAGTGTGCTATGTAGCTTTATAACTAATGCAGTGTACCATGCAGTCTGCTGCTGTAGGTACAAAGGGGAAGGTTGCATGTGGGGCAGAACTTATCTCAGTTTGCACCCCAGCACCTTAGCCAGGGCAGGCAGAAAGCTATGTCTCCAGTAACAGGGCAATTTTTTTTTTTTTTTTTGGCTCTCACATGATATCCAGCAGACATGGTTATGGGGCTATCCGCACATATTGCCTTCCAAGCTCTTCTTAACCTCAAAGGTCTACTCTGTTTGGGAGGATGATTTAAATGCTCCCAGCTCAGGTTATGTAGAGTCCTGCAAGGATCAAAGCATTGAAGACTAAGGAGTTTCACCTTGGATTTCCTCTATTCCTGGAAAGTCTGAAAATGGTGCTGTTATAAGGTTTTCAGTTTATGGCTCCTGCTGCTTCAGGGGTCCAACTAAAACAAGTTACCCTATACACAGATGCTGGATCCATGGTTGCTTTGCCTCACTGATGTGACCTGCAAGGCTCACGATTTCTGCCGCTACTCAGGACAGGAGAAGCTGGGCTCTGAGAGGAATATTTAGCATTCAGAGAAGAGCAGGCAGAGTAGGTCTCAACGTATCTCCAAATTTCACTTGAAGTAAGACAGTTGGCAGAGCTTTCCTAAGAACTGTCATCGTGATGTTATATTAAACCCACACTTTCGTCCATGAGTTTTGATCCTGTTAAGATCCCTTTAGACACTAGCTCTGGAGGTGACCTTTAAGGCTTTTTCCCCTTCCTGCTCCATGTGAGCTCTGAAGACCAGCTTCCATAGACTTCAGAAACGACAAGAACCTTCCTCCTCACCAAAAACATTTGCATACCATCAGCAGAGCTCCTGGTCACCTTGATAGCATGAAAACAGCTAAAGATCCTAATGTCACATTTTAACAGCACTCCTAAGCCATGTGCACACTTGACACAGACACACTGTGATAGTTACAGATCTGCAGGAACACGCATCTACAGGCAGGAGCATCCTGAAGGTGTAAGTCCTTCCAGAGAGACCCCAAATCTTCCACATCTTCCCCTTGATATTTTGTTATGCATTCTGTATGTCCCAGTCACTGGAAAGAGTTTTGCTTGTATAGTAGAATCATAAAATCATAGAACGGTTTGGGTTGGAAGGGAGCTTAAAGACCATGTAGTTCCAATCCCCCTGCCATGGGCAGGGACACCTGCCACTAGACCAGTTTGCTCAAAGCCCCATCCAACCTGGCCTTGAACACTTCCAGGGATGAGGCATCCACAGCCAGATCTCTGGGCAACTTATTCCAGTGTCTCACCTCCCTCACAGTAAAGAATTTCTTTCTAATATCTAATCTAAATCTTCCCTCTTTCAGTTTAAAGCCATTACTTCTTGTCCTGTCACTACATGTCCTTGTAAAAAGTCCCTCTCCAGCTTTCTTGTAGGCCCCCTTTAGGTACTGGGTATAGTATTGCTATATTGCTTACAGTAGTGCCCTTTATCAGATACTCACTTGAGATATTTCGAGGCCCTTCTTTGGTAGCTTGTTGCTGATATCCATCACAGGAGAAGTCCAGCCTGGAGGAACAATGGTCCCCTGGGTGGTAGCTAGATCTCCACCCGCAGAGGCTTTTCTCTGAACAGGTTGCCCTGATCAGCCATAGTTACTCCCTTTCTGTTCTGTTTAGGGTATTCTCTTGTGTTTTCACTAATATTTCACATCAAGTCCCCTGCACTTGCCAGAGCAGTTCAGATCAAGAGAGTAATTTTTGCAGAAGTGAAGGCACAGTGTCATTTGGCAATTAAAATAGCATTCACAAAAGAGTGAGTTTCCCAGAACACATTCATGTGCCACTATCACAAATATCTATGCTGACCAAAATAGGCTCAGAGGGGAAAAAAGGGGACAACATGGAAGTTCCATTCCTACTTCTGTCTCTGTCACTTAAAAGTCACCAAAGCTTTCTCACAGTGTAATGAATCTGGGAGAGCAAAGGGATGAAAAGCTATTCCTAGGAAATGAGGACCAAAAAGCATCCAAAATGACAAATTCCTCATTTTCTTAATTCACTTCCTTCCTGAGAATTTGGAGCTCCAGAACATGTACCCATTGGTGATGAGAGTGAAGGTAATAAACAGTGCCGTATAACCTTGGCTGTTCCCTGCAAACTGCAGTTACCCAGAAGCCCAGTCACCTAACATAAAAGGAAACTATCCACTTTAATTAGCAGAGCAATCAAAAGACTCTTACGCAGGAAAGCATTTATCACCAAATAGAAAATGAATGATACTTTGAAATTAGAATATGCAGAATTCGTAGCCAAAGGCACTCAGGGGAAAAAGAGCTTTGCACCAAACCAGACGGGGATTTTTTTTGGCTTCAGTCTAATGAACTTTAACAATAGATATCAAATTCTGTCTGGCAGCACATTTTAGCAATGGAACTGATTTTTCAGAAATACTAAGCAACCCTCACCAGTGACAGGAGGAGGAGACTGGCATTTAGAAAACCCTTATTAACTTGTATTCAGACCTCAAATCCAGATCCCTGGAAATCCAGTTTGTAAAAAAATCTTTGCCTATACTTTCAAAGTACAGTACAAATAAGCAGCAGGGAAATTTTATTTTAATTGTTCATTTTGGTGAACACTTCGTTGTATCCCACCTACGGCCAAAAATGCTGTGCAGGAAGAAACCAAGCAACAGTGTATTTTGTTATCAGGAGTATGGGCAAAGCTCGAATTGGAAGATGCGAGCAATCTTCTCTGGGTCTTCACTCTATTTAATGAAAAAACTGAAATGCCCAGAAGTCAGGGAAAGGCTAGAGATAAAAATACCTTCCTGCCACCTGGGAAGCTCACAGGGATTTTGAAGTTTAGGAGACTGGAGATGTTTTGAAGAAGGTAGAAGATGCTGTCACTAAATGGTCAGTCTTCCTAGAGATCATTAAAATGCAAAATGCAGAGTTTTCCACTGGGTTTACAAATCTCATCTTGCGAGGAAACCAAAAGCTGAGTGGACTGAGGTTTAGCTCAGCCGAAATGTTTCCTACCAAGGAAGTTCCATAATTACTGCAAAAAGGCAACTGTAGGTCAGCCTGCTAGAGACTCCCAAGTACAGATGGGACTATTTGATTGTAAAATTTCAAAATGCACAGGCTTCTGTTCATATGAACACAAATTAAGCAAGTCATCTTACGTCTGCAAAGTTAGGATCCCACAAGCTGCATCCAAAAGGAAAGTTGGTCTGAATGCTAAGTAAGGCCATAATGACAGATGTATTCAGCCATTTGATGTATAAAGAGCGTAAAGGGAATGAGACAGGGTGTAGGTCCTGATAAGCAGGAGGGAGACAAATCAGGAAGTCAACCCATATTCAGCCTATTTGTTTCTGCTTTCTTCAAAGGCCCTCCTCTGTTTTAAGAAGAGCTGTGATTTTATAGACCCACTGGAGTTGCCATGATCTGCAAACTCTAACTTCTAGGACTAAGATACACAAAAATTGCTTTGTCCAGGGAACATAAGAGGGGTCCCCAGTGTATTGCTCCAGCTGCATATTCCTCAGATGTAGCAGTTCTAGGAGTGGTCAAGGGATATCGGTGCCTTCGGTTACTGCTGAACTCTCAATTCTGTTTTTACCAATTATTATAAGCAGGCACACATGTGGCTTAGGTGCAACAGATTTGCTGGATCAGAAAGAACAGTGTAAACAAGAAAACCACAATCCGACAACAAGAAGGTCCTTGTCTGAACCCAGCCTCACTTCACACCTCCACACAACTAAGCAACTCTAATTCCATCTACTTCCAGTTGGTACTTGCCTTTTGCATTTGGTATCCAGGCTGTTCTGCGCTTCAAAGACACAATAACCACCAAGATAATTCTTGGAGCTCTGTGCATTAAAGAATTAAATTTGTCTGCAGAGATTTCAGAAGCACTTAATAAAACCTATCTATTACCCTGCTGTTTGCGTAAAAAAATCTCTTAATGCTGAAGTGCCCTTGGATGTCATGGTAGCACGGCCAACACAGATATGCACAGAATAATCTAAAGCAGCTCTTGTTACACCCTGGTGGAACAATGACTCAGCAGAAGATTCGAAGAACTTCGTTCACCTTGCTTAAGAAATGTGGCTAACCTCCTAGCTGGTAGCAGTCATAAACTGGTGGAGTAGGGAGGGAGAGTGGTGTCTGGGTAGAGTCTTGCAGATTGGGTCCACTGCCATCTGCCAGGAATGGCCTCAGAATTACTCAGGATGGTAAATCCATCACCATTTTTCTGTTCATGGTTTCAACGGAAGTGGAGCTGGAGGATGCCTTTTGGATGGTCATATCCTATTGCTGGTTTTTATTGTTTTTGGATCCAGATTTAAACGTCTCAAGCAATAGAGCTGCCACTGGAAATCATTCCATAGTGTAAGAGATTTGCTTGTTAAGAAATGATCCTGATTTCTAGGATGCCATTCCCTTTGGCCCAGTCTTAGCCCTCTTTATATAGTCTTATAAACACTCCAGTATGGACGTATTGTGTAATGTGAGGTGCTTGATCTACTTCTGAATAGTCTATCTTGACTGCACAGCACTGTGCAACACCACATTGGTGCACTAGCTTGAATCAAGCTTACAGTACCCACAGGAGCGTGGTGGTCTGCCCAAGCTAATTAGGCTTCCTCCTTAGTTGCAGTCACATCTCCAGATTTGGTATAGACACTCTTTATCCTTCCAAACTTCCACTCTGCCTTAACAAAGCCTCCAAGGTTATCAGCATAGTGACAGTGCAAAGGACATACCTTTGCAGCAAAAACAGATGCAATGGTAGCTTGAATGTTTCCTACCTCATTGTAAAGTGTTGTAAGTATCTCCACTGTGAGTTCACACTGATTTGATAATAGCTGGAAATAAAGAGAGTAGAGATCCATGAAAGCAAGGTTTAAAAAGTATATAGGCCAAACACCATCATGGAAGTAGCAGGCTGTCTATTTACAGCATTAAAGGAAACACTGAGCTTCTGATGGTGGTTTACACACATGGAAAGGAAAAAAGAAAGCCAGTTTTCAGAGAGGACTGGAGGTAGCTGGTACTACAGGCAATCCTTGAGTTGCCCTTATACACAGCCAGCACAGCTCCTGCAATTGCAGGGAACTGGGCTCCTAGGAAGTGGGCACCTCTTGGCAGCCCTCAGCACCTAGCCCTCAAGCTGGACCTGTGCAGAGAATTGGATTAGCAGTTGCAGCCAACCTGTAGTTACCTTAGAGCCTACTGTTTCTTGCCAGGCCTTGTGAAGGAACACAACTCTGAGAAGCTTATCTGGGGTTTCCACTACAGATATCAGTAGGTCTAATAAAAAATTGCCACCACCACCTCCCCCTTCCAACTTGGCTGCACTAAATTCTCCTCTGGAGATTGTTTCAAGATGCAATCAACACTGTCTTAGCTCTAAATCTATCCAAGCTCATCACCCTTGGGTCCGCTTACGCTCACTGCCAATCCAGTTGGTAGAGCCAAGGGAGTCCAGGGCACTCTTCACCTCACCCTAACATTGGAGAAGGGTCACTCTTTACAAAGGCTTATTTCTCTCCTATTCTCACCATTATACATGGTGACTGGGTGACGTGGACATGTGCAGTGTAGACAACTCCAAGGGTAGTCTGAGTGGGCTTCACCTTATCTGTCACCTTGGAAGTAGATTTAGAAAAGTATGGAGTCTGAAGGTTTTAGGGATGAGTTCCAGGCATGAGGAAGAAAGCAGACTTTAATAAAACCAGCTCCATGTTTTAAAACCCCTTCATTGTGTTTGCATTTCAGCCATAGGTGAAGGTTTTGGGGCCCTATAACATTCCCTTTGAGAAAGCGCCAGAGTTGAAATAAGTGATTGATACAGAAAGGAAAAAAACACGATTTATTAAAGGCACTCACTCTGCAGGCAGATGCAGTTGGTTGAGAGTGGTGTGGAACATGCTGTTCATAGGCTTCAGCAACTCTAAGACCATTCTGCTCACTTTGTCTCACCTCCCTCATAATGTAGGTTCTAGACACTCCCTATGGGAATCACGCATCAGGCTCTTGACTTTCAGCTGTTTCAGGGTGTATTTTCTAGGAACACATCCAGACTTGATTTAAAGCTGTCAGATGATGGGGAATTTAGGTAAGTTGTTCCACGAGCTAAAAATGCCTATGGTTAAGAGTGTATGCTCATTTTTAGGTTGAATTTTGAGAGATTCAATTTTTAGCTACTGTATCTCACCATGTTTTTGACCTCTCCTGTGGGGGAAATCAACCCTATACCAAATGCAAGTTGTAAACATATAGCAAGCTGTACTAATGCTCCTTTTAGTAACCTCATGAGAGAAAATTTACTCCACTTTGAAAGTGAAACGGCCCACCTTGTGCTAACTGAGCCAGGAGAATTAATGCACCCTTTACCTCACTGTGCAACAACTTCCCCAGGTAGCCTTTAATCTGCAAGATGAAAGAGCCTTCTAATAGTGTATCAGGAAATTTACCTGTACAGTGTGATTCTCACTTCAATTTCTGTTCATTAAGTTAAACAGAATAAACATTTCTTCCCCTCCCTCCCTGTTTATGGCCAGTGCAGAAGCTATGGGATGTTCCAAATCCCAGAAAACCCTGATTGTCTTCTGTCTAAAAGGCATCTAGTTCTTTCCTCCTTAAGTCAGAAATTGCTAAAGATGTACATTTTAAGATATGCTGCAGACAGGAATTATTATTTTTTTCTACACTACATAAAATAAGGAGACATGAACAGAATGTCTATTAGGAACCCGTCTAATATGAAAGCATAAAAATCTTCTTGTTGTTAAAGACTTTTATAAGATGCTGTAGGATCGCAGGCTATTTACTCTGACATCTCTGTAAAAGTTGCTGAAGCTGCCAACATTAAAAAAAAACAACTAGCAAAAACAGTGTCTTTAGGGACTTCTCCAATGATAGTTCTTTATTTATGACTCCATTTATAAAATTTAACTCAGCACATTTGTTTACTTATGGTGGAACTGGCTTCTCCCCATCCCACATGCCTTTGTAGGGGAACAAAGGAGCGCCAAGAGCTAGCCCTATAGCAAGCAGCCCTGTGGGATGTGTTAGTGTTCTCTCCAGCATTTTCCCTGTTATGCCCAGGGCAGGGAGATAGTCACAGCTTGGTGTGTGGGAAGCTGAGAGGAAATGAATTCCTTGGGCTGATCTGGGGGGCTCATACCCAGCACCTGTGACAAGTGAGACAGCATTGAGTGGTCCTGTATGGGTAAGGTTAACTTCCAGCATTAGACGGGGCCCAGAGATTTCTACACAGGAAAGGACCACAGTCACAGGGAGCAAACACAGATCCTACCAGGACCCCCAGAATTAACACCCTCTTTTCAATCTCCCCCCACCGTGGATGCAGATCACTACCACAGCCACAAAGAGAAGGCTGCCCCTTCTCCTTGCCCCCAGGCAGAAAAGCCTCAGGCCATTTCAGGGGAAATTAGAGCTAAAATTCAGGTGGGAAACCAAAAGCAAGCCAGTATGGGATAGGGAATGACAGAGATGTGCTCAGTCAGCAGGCAGCAGATCACTGAAACCTGCACCCACTCGGATTTCCACATCAACTAGTCAGCATGGAAAGGACTGACTGCCGTCATCGTTCCATGCTTGAAACATCCAGAGGTGCTCAAGCAGAGAAACCCCAAAGCCTGTTATTAGATCTTCCTATACCTTAATACCCTTGCAGTTTGTGGTAGTAAATGGGTGCACATTTTTTAAATTAAAGATGGAATGAAAAGGTTTTGAATACGCTGGATTTCTGCCTGGCTGCAGAACTGGATTGTGTTAGAGAAACTTCACAGCACTTTAAAAGGGATTGTGTAAGGGCAGCCATGCCCCTCCGAATAATAAATGTCTCTCCGGCCTGAGTTTTGTTTCCCCATTGTCTCCCTTCAGCAGCCCAGTAATCCCACTGCTTTGCTGTTTTGCTTTGTCCTATTCAGAAGGAAACCCCTTACACAATGAGACCCCTTTGGCACAGGCAAAACATCAGGGGTGTTCAGCTGTGAAGAGCTGTGTCAGTTGTAAGCCTGGTCAGAAGCAGTGCGGGGGTTTTGTCCCCAAAATTGGATAGAAACAGGGAAAAAAGGAAGGGGAAAAAAAAAAAAGGCAGGGGCCAGAGAAGTATGTGCAGACCTCCTGAAGTCTCAATGGCAGTAGGAATGTCCCATTCCCAAGTGCCACTTGTAAGCGCAGCCATGCGTATGAGCAAGGGGAGCTGGAAATCCTACTGCTCGCCTCCACGGGCAGGGTACGGCTGGGCAGATGCCTCCCAGGCTCGTAAAGCCCCAGGCTCCAGGGACCGGAGGATGCTGAGCCCTGCCACAGCCTCCCAGAGACCCGGACATGTCATCACCAGGGAGAGCATCAACAGACGTTACCCTTCTCCCATCCATCCTTGCTGGCAGTCCTCTTTGAGGATGTTTTTGCCATGCAAGGGCTAAAAGTGAAGCTTGAATGACTTCTCAGAGCAACCGATGATTTACCATGGTGGAATAAGTCTGTAAAGTGGCTTTTACAGAACAGCAGGCCCCAAGCCAAGGGGCCATTTTTTTGTACGTTATTTGTGAATGGCAGAAATTGGCATTCATCTCTCCAGGCAGGTTTCTGAAATGTATACTGTCCTTTAAATGATTCCTTAATATTTAATATCATGGTAGGATGAAGTCTGATTTTATGGTTAAAAATGTCAATTTTCACAGCTGATTGAACTTGTTTAAATGGCAAGCAGTTTACTTGTATTGAAAACCATATAAACAGATCAACTTATTTACTGACATTAAAAGAAGAGGGTACTTTATACTCCAAAGCCTTTCAGTTTTTGAAACTGAAAATGAGCTCAGATGACTAAGTTAATTTTGCAGTTTTCCCCTCGACGGTAGATTGATTGTAGTTTATAGAACAAGCCCATGTATCTGGCAGCAAAAGAAATTGCTTAAGATGCTAAGCCACCCTTTCAAAAGTTCTCTGTAATTAATTATCAGCTGCTTGCAAGTCCATTCTGTTTTTCCTTTTGTTTGTGCTATTTTAATGGTGACTATAATGTACATATAATGAGGAAAGAAACATCTTATAAACATACAAATAAATCTTAAGACTTTAAGCAGGATTAGGCAAGCTAAAAAAAAAAGCACCCTGAAATCCAGATGTGTGGAATCACAGAAATCAGCTTTGTTAATGCTTTCCTAACTCTGAAGCCAATTAAAGCATTCATGGACATGAAAGAACCAGGGTTCATACTGGCACAGATTTCGCCTGTCTTCTTAAAAATAGCTGCAACATTCAGTCCTATGTCTGTGCTACTAAAAAAAAAAAAAAAAANGAAAGTGACCTGGATGTGGGTATCAAGTCTCCTGCCTCATTAGTGAGTGGGTCAGAGGATCCTACCTACAGTCCTGGTCGGTCTAGAGCTCAGTTTGAAATCTATCCATTAGAGGGCAATGCACTATCCATAGTGATGTCCTGGAGACTGAGAGCAGCAGCAGGACTTCGAGGAGGGGGCAAAGAGAAGGACAGAAGTGATAGCCAAAGAGCAAACCCAAGAATTAGGTGTGTGGTTTGGGTGGTGCCTGGAAGATGTGCTGGAAGGTGGATGATGCAAGGCAAAAGCGAACGCAGATGAAAGGAAGGTAACGTGGAGCATCGGACCCCTGACAACATGTGGCTGATGGGATCTATGGGTTTGTCCTCAAAGAAGGGTAGGCCACGAGGGTACTCCTTTACAGACCAGTTGGCATCACTAGCTGGGTGACCCTACATGCAGAATCCTTAGGCAATTACTACCGGGAACTTGGCGTTCAACTGGCAACTGAGATGAGTCTTTAATATCAGAAATGCCTTAAAAATCTGAGCTTGCAAGGGGAATCACCATCTGTCTCTGAAAGCTGAAAACACGGTGAAAAAAAGTTCATCTCTACCAAAGTGTGCCCAGGGACATGATGTTTTTAAGGAGCATGTTTGCCTTCCAGTTTTTGCCCCCAAGGCAACTACTGAATTTGTTGTCTGAGGCAATCCCTAAGGCTTCCCCTGAGGACATCAGTTCCCCATCTCCTTTCCACAGTGCTGCTGGATCTGCTTCTTTGGAGACTTTCCTTGGAGCAGTCCCGAGGTCAGGGAATCAATCCATCCTGCTACACCTGGAGACCGCCCCTGCCACCCATCCCAGGGTGGACACAGGTCCCCAGCCTGGCTCGAAGCCTAGCCAGGACATGTCCTCACTGTCCCCATGAGCATCCTCCCCAGCGGGGATTTGGCTGGAACCTGCAGGGCTGCTCTCAGTGAGCAGCTGGGATCTGGCCACCCTGTTTTTTCAGAAGAAGTGGGTTTGTCCATGTGGGTGCCAGCATGGCTGTGCCAGTTGGCAGGATGATCAGAGGATGGATGGAAGCCTGCTGTGGTTGCTGGTACAGGCATAGCCTCGGGAAGTGCTGGCTGGGAGCTCAGGAGCTGCACTGTAATTCTTGCTTACCGACCACCTTTATATTGCAAAGAGCTTTGAATGATGGTGCAGAAATTGTTCAGTGAAGAGAGAGTGAAGAAGGCACTTGGATATCACTGTGACTGCTGCTTTCGAGAGAAGAGTAATTTGTCTAATATACAATCTGTCATCCTCCATTCGTGCTGAAAAAGTGAGGATCTGCTGGAAACTAACCACACATATGGTGACATGGCTCCATCATTAGCTTGGGTAGGAGACAAATCTCCCTGCATCGCTTTGGCATGCTGTATTGGAAACACTTATCTCTTGGGCTCGTGTTAAAGACTGACCAAGACGGACCCTTCTTTCCACCTGCTTTGCCTCACAGGCTGTGTTGTCACCACATGGCCTCCATCAGTAAATAAATGTTTCTCATAACTCAAAGCAACTTATCCATGGAAAAGTTAACAGGTTACACTGGGGGCCTCTATGCCATATATTTGACGAAGCAAAACCCAATATATATATGTACTTATAAATCAACAGTTTCAGCTCCCAGTGTAACTCCTCCCTGAACCAAAATGCACCTCTGGAAGTGGCATCTTCTGCAACATTTTAAAGTGTGCGGAAATTGCCTTCTAGGTGGGTATGGATATTTCCTCTGGTTCCTTCTTCACTGCAGTGTTTTTCCAATAGCTGTCTCCAAATGGAGCTCTTCCCTCTTACTGGGATTTCCTCAGCCTGCATTTTGCAGGACCAAGGAGGGCAAGAGCTATTTATTACACTGATAATAATAATTAAATAACTAGTAATTCAATTACCATGTCTAATAATGGCAATAACTGCCTGCAAATTGTTCTTTCAGGGCCCTCCCTACAGCAACAGAAATTTTATGGTGGCTTTTCCAAAGACACCTAAGGAATCCTGCATAAATATTAATAGGAAGGGGGCTCTGGGTCTTCCTGACTGCATTGAAATGCTCAGCCCCACTGGACAGAGACTCATATGCACCAGTTTTGAGGTGGTGTAACTGTAACATTGACAGAGTTATTTCAGATTTACACCATTGCATCTGGGAGCAGTCAGGCTCTGATAATTTAGCAGAGCCTATAAAATAGCGACACGTACACCTGACTTACGTCAATATTTATTTCCATCCCTTCTAACTTTCCGCTGGCATTCAGATGTACGGCCAGCCTCTGCTAAATATTTTATTTGTATTGTGTGTAGCTGAAACAAGTTTATGTTAGGTGAGAAATGGTGGTGTATTTGAACACATGCCATCTACAAGGGCCTTCTGTGCACCGCAGTGGGCGCTGGCTCGGCTCCCTACCGCCAACTGCAATCCCAGCTGAGGGTGTGACTTAGGTGTGCACAAACACACTTGCATGGTGATCTGATCACATCTGTCTGCCAAAGCCAGCAACAAAACATTAAAAGGACCATGGGATGCAGACCACAAATGAGAAACCCCTGAAAAAGTGACCTTTTAGGAGGGCCATGTCTTTCTGCAACCACCAGGTTTTTGCCTCTGAGGTGAACCAAAAGGAAGGTGTGAAAGCACAGGACCACTCTGGAAGCTAAATAATTTTCAGGACTAAATGAATGATACTTTTCAGAACAAAGGACCGTGCATAATATGGTAAAATAGCATCATCTTTTCATAGCCCAAACTTCCCCCGGACTCTCCTCTTTTCCAAAGCCCAGGACAGCAGACTGCTTTGCTGGCTGCCTACAAAAAAACAGGTTTCAGGTCGTTATGCTGGTGCACAAGCCTGCTGTGAGGTCCATGGAGCTGGCTACCTAAATCATGGATGAATTTTTATTCCAGTGATGCCAAGGCAGGTTTCTCTTTATGCTAATGCCTCGTGCTTCAGGGTGGCACAGTGCATGGGAAGCACAGAATCATGCTTTATGAGTGTGATCTGTCTGTAGATTCAGTATCACTTCCCTCCCAATCTTACCTGCCACAGTCAGCTAGAGATCATAAATACACCCATAATGCCACAATTAGCATACGCTCTTGAAAGAAAATTGTGCTTGTAGAAAGAGTCCCCAAGGGCCAATATCAACAGAGAGACATTACAGAGCAGAAACTGAAGATCAGGGCTGAGCTTTCAAGTCTGTGCTCCCTCGCTAGGCAGTGGTCTCTGCAGAGATTATTCCTGCTTTTATCAGGAAGAGGCAATGCAAAAGGACTGCACATGCTAACTCTGCTCTGACTTATGGTTAGACCATCTTTTTGGTGGGGCAGTAACCAATGCCAGACTTTCAGCTCCCTGCTTCACTAAACCTGGCTGAATAATTGAAAAAAAAAAGAAACAACCACCCAAACGTTTAGCTTCATTTTTGTTCTTGCTCTTTTCCTTTGGTTTTCTAAGCTGCTCCTGGCAAAGGGGACCAACTCTCTTGCCAGCTCTGATGAGATAGATTGACAGGGTTCCTGCACAAAGCAAGAAGGACAGATGAAGGAGACTTTTTAGAAAGCAAAAGTAATGAACAAAGCCTCCTCCTTTGATTTGTGTGTTTGTCTTATCAAAGCAGGGCCCCATCTTGCAGGATCCTGCACGCCTTTTTTCCTAGGAGTAGAGTTAAGCACCTGCTTACAGGTTTGCAGCAGGGGTACGGTATACTGCAACCCCTCCCGAGCAGGCTTGAAAGAGTATTGGTTTGTATACTGCCCTCTCTAACAAGCCTTTGATCTTACTGAGAGTTCTAATGGGATCCAACTGCAACTGTAATCATAAATAAGTGAAAAATATAAAATAGGTAACAAAAGCCGCATAAATGTGTTGCCACTTGAAGATTTCAAATTCCTCCCTTGCTCAGCGTGGTTCACTGAAATAAATGGAAACAGCAGACCTACTGAGGAGGAATACTGACATTTTGTGGCTCCTGATTTGTGGTGCAAAGGGAATGCTGGGGGGCGGTGGGGACAAATTTTCACTTTATATTCTGCTCAAATGAGACAAAGATTACAGTTAGGAGTCAAGTACTATCAAATTATTTATTGAATTCTGTTGGGGTGGAGAGGGTATTTGCTCTTTTTTCCAGAAAAAAAATATTGATTTTAAGGATGGCTTTGATATCAATTAAGCTCAACATGAGAGACAGGCAGTCACTTTGTATAGGGAATTTAATTAAAAGCTCTGTACTTAGTCAGAAGAGTGTTCTAAGGATAAAATTGTTTTCCCCCTTTGGGTCAATTTTCTGTTATGTTTGTATAATGCAATTAAAGAAGGATCCATGCCAAGCAATACTTATGTCTGGTATAAGCTGTCCATACGTAATGACTGGCTCTTTGGACTTCCAATAGATTAACAAGTCTTAGCTGCTTTTGGATTTGGTTGTCTTTTGTTTTATTGCTAGAAGAGCATATCCTTACCGGTGCATACCTCTTATAAGGCCCTCCAAGGGCTGGTTAGGCACAAGCAAAGAAATTAAGAGAAAGGTGATAATCCGCAACGCTCTTTCCTTTTGAAAAATTAGAACTAACAACCAACTTGACCTGAAGCAGTTGAAGATCATAGGTGGGCACTAATGAGAATTCCATGTCAAAGCTTGTAACGAAGATTAGTCTTTAATGTAAGGGCACATAAACTAGCAGATTTTTTGGGGAAGAGCTCTGAGGAGCACAAAGCTAATGTCTATCTGTTGTCCTGGAGCGGAATTGCTAGCACTGGTTAGATGAAAGTCTTGCACAGAGCTGGATTTCAGCCCAAGACTCCCCATCGCTTCAGTGGGTTTTGGAGCATCGGTTGTCTGATTTTCCCTGCAAAGGAGCTTGGGAATGATCACAGCAACCAGCTGGCAAGAGGCTGTACCAGAGCTGGCCTCGGAAG
Organism: Pandion haliaetus; assembly: GCA_013401275.1. Lineage (NCBI taxonomy): Eukaryota > Metazoa > Chordata > Aves > Accipitriformes > Pandionidae > Pandion > Pandion haliaetus. Next base: position 44,077 of record VYZV01023780.1, read on the forward strand.
ATCCTGAGGTCTGCAAGTGCTGCAGTCCTGTGACTTCTCTGCAGCCTCCTCTTGGAACTCTGAATATGAACAAATAGATTGTTCCTTTGACTTACTTATATACGTGGGAGTTTGGGGCTGTGGATATGATTCTGAATCAAGCTTTGAATACAGCTCGTTTCCTTTTTGTGCATGATATTTTGTTCTCAAAAAATATATCCATCTCAGCTATTTTAACTCCTAATTAGAGATGCAACAACTGACATTTAAGCCTGGTCAAGTGGGAAAGGATCTGCAGGGTCTCTGAAGCCCTCCTGATTTTCTGGGAAAGTCATGGTCCACTACCTTCTGTTTGTCAGAGGATACACTGCAGCTCCAGGCTATTTCTGTTGTACATGTAGGGCAGGATACCCAGAAAAACTCAGATCTGCTCCGAGTCTGCTCCCATTGACGCTGGCGGTAGACCCTTCATCTGAGCAGAGTTAGAGCAACATTGAAGAGTAACTGAGAATCCCAGCCGTAACTTTAGAGGAAAAGTGCAAAGCCAAACACACACAGGAAAGAAGCCAAAAGAAATTGGCATTGTGGAGGATGATTGCTGCCTTATATATTGCAGTGGTGGGTACTAGGGAAAATAAATACATAAGACAGATATGTAAACAGCTAGGAGGATTACAGAGACAGATACATGTGTACACAGGGCTGATGCCAAACCTGCTGAAGTCAATGAAAAGCCAAAGATGGATGTACCAGAACAGGTTTAGATAATGCAAGGGGGTAAGGGAAAAGCCTCTGCTCAAAGTCAGTCTTTGGCATTTGAGTAGCTGCTCAGGTGACTTGAGCAGACTACTGAGCCACTCAGAACAACGCACAAACATCTCTTTTATCTGCTCGTGCTCCTGCTGTAGCACGTGCAGTCCTCACATGTCCTTCTAGTAAGACAGAAAGCCCACATGAGGCTCCTGCATCACTTAAACGCTCGCCACACGGCACGCAGCATCCTCTGCAGATCCTCCGTGCTGGAGAGGGTTTCGCTCAGATGGAGTTTATTATGCATGATAAAGCCAGCATATATTTGCTCTGATGTAATTATCATTTTACAGCAAGAGGCTGCAAATCATTCAAAAGCACTCAGGCCTGGCTTCTCAACAGTGCCTGAGATTTCAGGGGCAGATAGGTAACTAAACACCTTGGAGGTTGTTCATGTCTCTTGTCTTCCCCTCCTTCTCTGTCAGGGATTTTCAGCCTGTGCTATACCAACCCCATTCCCCCGCTGTTACAGCAGCAACAAGTTTCAGGACCCTTTGCACCTATCAAAGAACGTATGGAGGCTGTGACCCCACACGAGGCCCCATGTTCCAAGTGATTTCTCACTTGAATGCCATATGGATATGCCAGCACATACAGCCTTTTTTTTTTCCCCCTCCAATTTCCATCTGCTAAGAGGGAGCTAGAGTGTAGGGCTTTGCAAGTAGTAGATGAAAATGTTAAAATCCTGAAAAAAAACCTGATGTTATTCAGGGGACATAAAAATAATGTGTTTATTGGATCTGATTTTTATGTTTAATGTGTTTATTGGATCTGATTTTTATGTTGTACATGAGGAAAATGGCTTTCCTTCTCTCCTTGTACCCTGTTCTTCAAATCCTTCAGTCTAGCAGGAGTTGCCTCTGGTACACTCCCAGGCACACACAATTCCTTTGATTTTAGTGGGGCCCTCCCAAACTTGGCCTTTTTGAGGGCTGAAATGTTGCTTCACTGGCTTTCACTGATTTCCCTGGAACCACAAGCTGTCCTGTTGTCCTGGCTACCCAGAATAACACAAACCTCTCAATTATTAATATTTTGATATTGCTTTTTGGTCCACAATCATTATTTGCACTCACTTAAGTTATTTCACAAAAAATATAAAGTGGACAGCCTGGCATTACAGACTTATGCTTTCCCATCATAATATGGATCCTGCAGCAAACTTAAACAGCCATGGTTTGATGACACACCACTTCTGGCTTTAGGGTCAAAGCACTGGAGCTAAATGACCACGTGGCATACAGCACTGATCTGGTAGTGGCTTACTAGCTGTTCAAAACTATTCACAGATTCACCCCATATCAGGAATTGTTCTGCCAGATCAAGTGTTTAGTTTTCCCACAACTGGGAGCAAAATTTCTATCCTGTCCCATTCCTGCCAGTTCATGGAAGTGTAGATATGTGGTTGCTTAAACTCAGATCTATAGAAGTGGCTGATCTGGCACTGCACAGACCTGAAACTAGTGATCATGAAAGTGTGTTTTTAAATTTGCGGCAGTAGAGTCCCCCTTCACAAGATGCACTTTCAGCATGTTAAGCTTCAAATATTTTGTAAAAGGAGAGGTGTGGGAGCAGAGGCAGCACCTGAAGGCATTTGCAGCCATGTGCACTTAACTAGCCTTAGAAATGAAGGAAAGATGAGCAGATTTCTAATGACAGGCAATATGCTGAGTGAAAAAGTGTGAGATGATCCACTGCGACCCAGACTGCACTAGAATGAGGATGCCCATTACTTACCAGAAAGAACACACTCATTTACCTAATCATCATATGCAGTTAAGACAGCAAGAAGGTTGCACAAGACAAAACAGACCAACGCAGAAGCCCTCCCTTGTGGAATAAAGTTCAGCAATATAAATGGAGCATTGTGTACAGGCTTTCAGTGCATTTTAGCTGTGCCCTTCAATCAGAGAGCTAGCTAAAAGGGAAAACATCTCACTACCAGTAATCGTGGGAGCTAGGAATTCCCCATGATGATCATCGAGCATTATGGGTTAGTACTAGTTGGCACGTTATCCACTGTAGGAAGCAGCACCAGCAGCCTCAGCAGCCCCTTTGCACTGGGACCTGTCCTACCCCTCCCATTGCCACTCTGCTAATTCCACACTGCTGAGCTCATCTTTAGCCCAGCTGCATAGAAATGCTCGCTTACACACATGGTCCTCATCCCACGGATGGGACAACCCATCCTTTTTGCTATCTAAGTCCTCCACACACGCAGCTCTCTACAACCCACCCTCTTAGCATGGGACCTCCCACACCGAGGGATGGAGCCGCTGACACAAAGACGCTCACGGCGCCCAAGCTGCACCTCTACATCCATGTCACCCAACACTAAGACCCTTTCTGCTCCCTAAGCCTGAGGCAGCATTAATAGTTACCTTCCTTGTGGTAACTGGGAAGCCCCATAATGCTGTTTTAAAAGGCACATTTCTACCAGGCTCACATGCTAGCCTGTATATCATGTCCCCTCTTTCTGCTATCCAGTAAGAAATTCTGCAGAGACAGTGATGGTCACTATGCCTTCAAGTAGTGCAGCTCCCACTGGCAGCAGTACTGTATCCAGCATCCAGTGGAGCATCCCTCCCGAGCCCTGTACCCCCCACCTGTGGAGGGCTCAGCCCCGTTAGCTCTGCTGCTACCCCCCTCAGGATCACACCAACACTTCACCCCAACAGAAGGTACTGTGCTTGTCATATGGCTATGCAATGGTTTTTGTCCTCTGAGTCTGCAAGGACCATGTTGGGAAACAACAGCAGGGCTCTCCTCGGGCCCTGTCCAAGCCCACACAAGTCAATGGGAGTTCTCCTGTTAAATTAGGTCCCTAAGGCATATGCCTCAATGGCCAATAACCTTGTAAATGAATTACTTTCCTGTGCTGGTTTCAGAAGGCTCAGCTAGTAGAGTTATTTCAAAAGACACTGCTACAGGCATGATCTTAACATTTAATTACATAACATTTTAATAAGCACTTGAGAGCATTTGAATATGTCTCCCACCCTTTCTGATTCTGCCATGTTTGTTTCTCTTAAAAAAAAAATTAAGCAAACACAGTGCAAACCAGGCTCTAGTTGTTTCCAGCTACTAAAGATCTCCTTAAATTTCCCCAATCAGTACAGCCTCTCCGCATCAGACAGATCCTTGTTCATTTTGGGAAGAAACTGGGAGGGAGAGAGTGGGGGAGAAGAAAAGACAGGGAGGAAAAAAAGAGGCTTATGTTTCAAAGATCACTACAGGCCAAATATTCTCAGGCACCCTGGCTTTTACAGAGAAATCCTTAACAGTATAAAAATGGAAACACTTCAAAGATAAAATAAATAATTTAATAATAGTCTGCTTCTCCAAAGGGTTTTGAACAAGTTTTAGATTTGCCAGTGAATGTTTCCCTTAGGCAGTAGGCCAGTGGAAAAAAAAGGCACAGTGTGCCTCTTCTTTCATAAGATGTACTTTGTGTTATTTTATTTCTTGATAAGATTCAGAAACAATTCTTTCCCCTCTCACCCTCCCTCTGCAAAAAAAAAAAAGCAAGCTTTTTTTTTTTTTTTAAGAAAAGCCAAAGATGGTGTAGATGCAAATGATCTCTTAGATATAACACACACCAAAAAAATTATTGAAATAGATCCAACACTATCCAGATTGCATCTTTTCCTTTCTGGTTGTTTCACTTACGATCACATGCTGAGAAGCACCTCAAATACTACAGTGAGGTATGTTGAAAGGGAAGCCATTTGAAGACCCCAGTTGCCTTCTGTATAAGTAAGACTCTACAGTATTTATAGGCAAGACTCTACACTATTTATAAGCAAGACTCTACAGTATTTATAGGCTTCTAAGGAAAATGCATGAGACTAAACTGTGGCATTAGTGGTTGTAACATTCTTGATAGGTCAAAGAGGCTGCTATTTTAGTAAAAAAAGTATTTATTTGGCAATCACATGAACACTGGGAAGGACTGAGCTGCATTAGTATCTTGTTCAGATTGGCCTCTACATGCTACCTAGTCTCATCTCTGTTTATACACCATTTCTTGTAATTATTGACAAGGTAAAAAAGATGGAAGGCTGCCTTGTTATTTGTTGCTGGATGTTGTACTGGTTTTTACTTGTGTTTACTAATAAGTCTTGCCTTCAGATATCCCAGGACCCTGAGACCTATATCAAAGTATGGAGCAAAGAGACTTGCCCTTGGCACAGTAAAATAAGTTTAGGGAACTTTTTAAAAAGCTGAATATACAGAAGTCCATGGGACCTCATGAGTGCTAAAGGACCTGGCCAATGGCACTATGAAGCCACTCAATTATCTTTGAAAGGTCATGGCAACTGGGAGTGGTGCCTGAGAACTGGAAGACAGCAAATGTCATTATGGTCTTCAAGAAGGGCAAGAAGGAGGATCTGGGGAGCTACAGGCCAGTCAGCCTTACCTTGATCCTTGGGATGATGATGGAGCAAATCCTCCTGGAAGTCTTTTCCAAACACATGAAGGATAAGAAGGTGATTGGGAGTAGTCAGCATGGAATTCTGAAGGGGAAATCATGCCTGACCCAACTGACAGCCTTTTACGATGAGGTGACTGGATTGGTGGCTGAGCAGAGAGCAGTGGATGTTGTTTATCTTCATTATAACAAGGCTTACGACAGTGTCTCTCATAACATTCTCATTGACAAAGTGATGAAGTACAGGCTAGATAAGTAGACAGTGAGGTGGGCTGAAAACTGGCTGAACTGCTGAACTCAAGGGGTGAGCAGCAGCACAAAATGGAGCTGGAGGACAATCACTAGCAGTGTACACCAGGGGTCAATACTGGGGCTGATACTCTTCAACATCTACCATCAATTGCCTAGAGAGAGTGACACTCTCAGCAAGTTTGCAGATGATGGAAAACTGGAACGAGTAGCTGATAGTCATGCTGCCATTTAGAGGGACCTCAACAGGCTGAAGAAGTAGCCCGACAGGAATCTCATGAAGTCCAACAGGGGGAAATGCCAGCTCCTGTGCCTAGGGAGGGGCAACCTCATGCACCAGTACCTACTGGGGGCCAACCATCTGGAAGGCATCTTTGCAGAAAAGGCCCAGGTGTCCAAGTCGAACATGAGCCAGCAATGTGCCATTACAGCAAAGAAACCCTACAGCCCTCTAAGCTGCATTAGGAAAAGCATCACCATCACGTTGACAGAGTTGATCCACCCGCTCTGCTTAGCACCTCTGAGACGTATCTGTAGTGCTGGGTCCAGTTCTGGGCTCCCCAGTATGAGAAGGACATGGACATACTGGAGTGAGTCCCACCTAAGGACCACAAAGATGGTTAAGGGATTGGAGCATACGATGTAAGAGGAGAGGCTGCAAGAGCTGGAACTCTTCAGCCTGGAGAAGAGAAGGTTTGGGGGGATCTTATGAATGTGCATAAATGCATAATGGCAGGTGTCAAGAAGATCCAGTCAGATTCTTCTCAGTGCTATCCAGTGGCAGGACAAGAGGCAGTGGGCATAATGTGAAATACAGACAATTCCATTTAAATTAAATAAAAAATTTTTTACAGTGAGCGTGGTCAAACACTGAAACAGGTTGCCCAGAGAGTGCATGGCATCTCCTTCAGAGATATTAAAACCCCAGCTAGAATAGGTCCTGGGCAATCTGCTATCGTGGTTTTGGTTTCAGCCCAGCCGGTAACAAAGCACCACGAAGCCGCTCGCTCACTCCCCACCCCCGCCCCTGGCCACGTTGGGATGAGGAGAAAATCCAAAGGCAGGCTCGTGGGTCGAGACAAGGACTGGGAGGGATCACTCCCCACTTATGGTCACGGGCAAAAGACAGGCTCAACTTGGGGAAGAAACAAAATCAATTTCATTTACTACAAATCAAAACAAAAACAAGGGTATTAGGAAGGAAAACCAAACATCAGAACACCTCCCCCCACCCCTCCCGCCTTCCCGGCTCAGCTCCATTCCCGGTGCTTTCCACCTCCTCCCCCCGGCGGCGCAGGGGAACAGGGGATGGGGGTTGAGTCAGCTCGCCACACAT
>VYZV01023780.1:51108-96711 GCA_013401275.1 Pandion haliaetus
TGGGCTGCAGGGGGACAGCCTGCCGTCTCACCATGGGCTGCAGGGCCATCAGCCTCCTCAGGCGCCCCTCCTCCCCCTCCTTCTTCACTGACCTCAGTATCTGCAGAGGGGTTCCTCTCACATTCCAACCCCCACACGCTACCAGTTCCCCTTCTTAAGTATGTTCTTCCAGAGGCACTACCGCCGTCACTGATGGGGTCGACCTGGGCCAGAGGCAGGTCCGACTTGGAGCCAGGGGAGCTTCTAGCAGCTTCTTACAGGAGCCACCCCTGCAGCCCCCTCCCCCACTACCAAAGAAAACCACGCCACACAAATTCATAACACCTGCTCTTGCTGGTCCTGCTCTGAGCAGGCTGGTTGGACTAGGTGGTCTCCAGAGGCACCTTCCAGCCTCATCACCTGAGTGTTTCTGTGCTGGGTGGGAGTACAATGTCTCCATCCAGTGCAGAGCATAGCTCCACCACACTGAATGCAAGGAGCTCTCTCACTAGAAGTGGACCAGCTGCTTCTGTGGTTTTGGGCGTTACAGGCTGTGGTACGGACTCCAACAATGATGATAATAAAACCAGTCCTTTCCAATGATTTCACCACCTCTTTATTTTATTCTGTGGTTTTCCCATGTTACCCAAGCACAGATGCCTGTGATTGCTTTTCCTGCTCCATTATCCTCTCTGTGTTAACCTCCTCCCACCCATCAGCTTTCCTTTACCAAGGTGTGTTCAGAGACATGTGGGAAGTAAAAATCATAAGCCAAATTATAATATACTCAAATTCAAGAGTGATATTTAGGTCCATACTTTGGCCAAAGGAGTGGGAGTGAGAGGAGATCAGAGCAAGAAAGGTGATGAATGGTGAACAAAAGGTAAGACATCTCCCTTCCACTGTAACACTTCCTTCACTTGGGTTTCCATGGACTGCAGCATTATATTCAGCATGATACACATTGCCTTTGAACAAGATTTTTGCAAATAGGATGCTGACAACCACACATGGGGTCTGACTCCTTTCTCAGGGATGCTAACATAGTGCAGGAGGATCTTCCCACAGCCGGCCAGTCCCGCAGCACTGGAGCTGTCAGAGCAGGAGGCCCACAGGCTTCAGCAATGGCAGCTTTGGGAAGGAGGAGGTTATATTATGGCAGAAGGAAATGAGAGGGCTGGACTAAGAAATTTGGGTAACTGCTTGACCCTCTTGAACCAGCACAAATCAAGGATTATTCTGTTGCCATCTGGTGAGTTATGTGGCTGTAAAACTGGTATGAGTGGAGAAATGGGCTCTACATCTTGCTGACGCTGTGTCAGTAAAAAGCATTTTGAGTTATTTCATCTGTGTCACACTGATATTTACCACCATAACTGCTTCCTTTGACTTTTTTTTATTTCTAGTTCACTGTAAGCTGTTCTATACAGATACACAATATTACCTTTAACGTGCAAGATCATCCTCTGGTCAACACATCTTTCACCAGGGAGATGACATACAGCTAAAATGGGGAATTTTCACTTCTCTGTTTCCTGTCTTTTGCTTCCTACCAAGCATGGGCTATGCATGGAGATAACATACTTGGCCCAATCCTTATCTCTGTTGCAGCCTTGGCATTGATCCGGATTTACATGGATGTAGCAGAACAGACCTGAGGTTGCCGTCTGTCTCTTTCATGCACACAAATCACGATTCAGGATTTTGTTCTGACTTCAAAGCAAATACAGTATGCAGATTAATATGCTCTACCTCAAAGGAAGTTGTCACCAGGCACACCAAGTGCTTCTTCTTATATGATAACTCATAATTTATCAAAGAAAATCAAATCAATTTGTAGGTAACAGAAACATGTTTTTCATGAATTTAGACAACACCAAAGGTTTTGATGACAAAGCAAGAGAGGGCTGTATTAATCAGACTTAGCATCTAACACTTAGTGGGGAAGAGCACAAAGCTCAGCTGGAACATTTATTCTCTCAGGACCTCGGTCCCCAGATGGCAGCTTTGTCCCCTAGTACCACTCACCCTCTCCTCCCATCTCCCTTTATAATAGAGGAGCAGAGGGCTGCTGCTCTTTGCCCTGTGAAGATTGATAGCCACACGGGGTGGATGTAAAATGCTAGTACACCCTGGTGAAAATAACTGCTCAAGGTACAGGTGATTGGGAAATTAAGCCAGAAAGCTGACGCACACCGAGTAGACTAGTCTCTGTCGCTGTGCTTCAAAGGTGGTCTCCCTTGCCACAGGCACAAAAATGAAGGTCAATTTCATAACAGATCCTAAGAACCAGAAGTTGTCCCTCAAAGCTGGGCAGAGTTTTTCTCTCACTTCTCAGTGTTTTGGAAGCAGGGTTTCCATTAGCGACCTCTCTATTCAGTTCAGAATTAAGGAACGTTCCTCAAACACAAAACAAAAAAAAAGCTGGAAGAAGAATAGGACAGATGACGCCATCAAATGAAAGGAAGAGCAGAGCAGCATCCTACAGCTTGAATAGAAAAGTGATGGCTAAAATAGTCATGTCTAGTACACATCCAGTACTGGGGCTGGATCCCAAGGGACATTGTGTGCAGACATACAATACAAAGATTGTTATGAACAAGGATTACTTCACCAGCTCCTACAGCCACTTCAGAAGTCAGTTAAAAGTAAAACTTGAAAAATGCCTAGAAAAACTGTGGCATGTCTTAGGGCAAGAAGTGATATATTTATAAACTAACAGAACTGAAAGCACTGGGGCTGGAAGGAAGATACCAAATCCCTGTCCCAAGGCATGATCAGGTAGAGCTTAACTATTCCTGACATTTTTTAACCTGTTTTCTAAACTCTCCAGTAATGAAGATCCTACACCTTCCCCAGGACAGATCAAGAGAGGGATTGCCAAGAGGCAGCAGGGAGCAGACCCACCTGTTTTGTTGCAGAAGAAGAGTTTTAGCTATACACATGAAAGCTGTGTTGGGCTACCTGTCCTCAGGGCCACAGGCCATTTCATTTACTAGCACAGATGTAGCCTCCTTGTAATAAAGCCTCTTTATATTTGTAAGCAACCTTCTACCTTTTTAGTACTATTTATATGTAGTTCTAATAGATCCTTCTTGAGATGGAGGGGTTGGAGGACCAGAGCTGCACACTGTATAAAAGATGTGGTGAAACACCTTTGCTTCAACATGCAATTTTTTGAAATGCTTTCATTTTTCTGTCAAGAGCGTCCATCTGAGACACCTGGTAGTTGTTGGCAACAATGGACAGTATTGCTGGAATCTTGATAAGCTTAAATTTAACAACTGGGCACATTCTTGGGATCTCTGTAATTGAAAGAATCTGGTTACAGCAACCTAAGAGAAGAAAGGATGATTTTCTGTGTTGGCATGGTTTTATGTCTTTGTATTATTAGTTGTTCCTTTTTGAAACTAAGTCAAATGAAATGTGCCCTCTCATAATGCATTTTTAACAGCCTGATATAATTCCTTGAGTACAATATTCATGGCACCAAAATGCTCTTCAGCATTAATTACTGTGACAGCAACATAGACTTTTATTGTCAAATGCCTTCACAGCTTAGCTGGTCAAGGCTCCTTTTAATCATTCATACTCTCCTCTCTTCACAGTAATTCCTGCTAAGCTTGTGACGCAGCCTGTACTCAGTGAATGGGCCAGGTTACATCATGGAAGAGCAGAAATACAAAACTCTTTAGCTCCGAAGCCTGCTCTGGAGACAGACACGATGTAAGAACCTTGTCAGAGTGAGTGCAAACCACATCCTCTCAGATTTGTTCTTGCTAATAGGAAGTAGGAAGACCAGCTGTAATTTATATGTGCTGGTTGGTCATGATTTTCTTTATACAAACAGCCAACATATGCTTTCTGTCTAACATCACCTAGTTCAAAGAAAACAATAAAAAAAGGACAAATGTCAAAGGACCATGAACATCAGCTCAGCAAGTGTGTCTTTTCTGTAGCAGGCAGTGGCCGTGCCAAGGTTTCAACGACAGCCTCTTGCCACATAGGCAGTGATCTTGGAGATGCAGAGAAGTAATAAGTGGAAGACGATGCTGTAGTTTCAGCCAGAGCCTGAAGCAGTCTCTCCCTCCCTCCATGATGAAATGATAATCATTACCATGCAGTTCTTAAACTTTAGGCAGTAATAATAAGGCCAAGATCAGTTTTGTGCCAAGATCAGTTTTGTTTGTTTTTAAATGGGAGTGCAAGTCTTCTCACTATTTTCCTTCTGTGAGATCGAGCCTGCTGATTACCTTTCACTTGTCTGGGCTTGGGACTCCAGCCATTCACTTTTTAGTTCCCCAGTGCAAGTTTCTAGTCTGTGATTACTTGTGGCAAGTCTTCCTTCAAAAACATCCACATTTACATGTAGTAATAATAAAGTTTGTATTCTTCCATCTCCTCTCTGGGCTTCATTTCAATGCTCAAGTCTTGCTTAAAGCAACAAACAAGTTGCAGATATGTTAAAAATGTTTGGGTGTTTTGTTCTCCTCCTTTCCTTGTGCTGGTGTTGATTTGCCTTGTGAAAATACTCGTCTCTTGATTTTGTCTTTCAACAAGTACTTGCATTAGTAGTGTCTTCCAAATTGCCCTGTGTGAAGGTGGAAGGCATAATCTGTGTCTTATTAATGCTCAGATCTCTCAGAGGGATCTCTCTCCCTCAAGCTGAACTAGCTGATGCTTTAAGAGGCAGGCAGCACCCTGGGGCATAGCAGTGAGGACAGGGTGAAATTTCAGCATCGATGTATCTAAGAAGTAAGTAAACAACACGTTGCCCAAATAACATGCGAGAACTCCATTTTCTTGGGCTTATCCTTGACTGCACCACTGTCAAGCACTACTAGCTCTGCAGCACAAATGCCAGGCAGCTCAGGAATAGTTCCCAAGTATTTCCAATGGTGCCAGGGCCATCAATGTGAGCAAAGTTTTAAGAAAAAATCTGGGTGTTGCTATGCCCACAATTTCAGGCTTGGAATTAACAAGATCTTGAAGTTCCACTGAACTAGTCCTTCTGAATGGAGTCAGTCATGCCAAAATGGCTTCCAGACAGAGATGAAGAATCAGGAGATAAATTTTAAATAAAAGCCGTAACATATGTTAACCTATTGCTCTTTAATGTCCACCCTTTCTTGTGTGCATCCCCTTTAAAATTTTTGTTCCTAAGATATATATACATGTAAGTTACTAGATCAACTTCTGCCAACTGCACAGTGTGATTCTGTATAATAAATACTCAAAAGAACCCCAAACCAGAGTCAAAATATCAAATTTATTTACAGCGATGATTCTTACACACCTCTTACACCTTGTGTTCTCTATACCCCTTTGTGCCATCCATCTTCTCCTCAAGAAGACAAAGTAACGAAACACATGTAAACACAGAGTGTAAAAGTCAAACCCACCAAACAGCTTTTCAACAGTGTGCTCCTTGCTCCAAGCTCAAACGCAACAAGGTCATTTGCAGTCCTCAGGCTTCTGAGATTATTTATGAAGCATAAACCACTACACTCATTGTACCTCCTGCTCTCAATGGGACTCATCGTTCAGAGCTGTTGAGCAGTTGGGAACAATTACAGAGAATAAACTGAATGAAATATGTGATGCTGTGAGTATGTCGAGATTTTGACCAGTGGAATTTACATACCTGAATAAATATTGAATACTGTTTAGTAATGAGGCTCTTGCATAGCCTCTGTACTGGGCATCCTGCAATGTAAAAATAATTGCTACCTTTATTATCAGTTACCAGCTTTAACAGCAAGCAAGCAGCAGCTTCAAGTCTGTGAAGCAAAGAGGGAATTAGGAGATGTATCTCCATTAGCTTGTGCAAATAGTAAAAGCTTCCTCTTAGCCTCTCTTTCAGTAGGGAGAATAAGTGGACTGTAGTTTTCTCTTTGCCTAAATTTAGATTATGATACACAGAAACATAAGCATGTTGTGGATTAAGATAAATTCCCCCAAGATGTTGTTGTAGAATTATTAGGACAAAAAAGATGGATTCCAAAAGTCAACTGAGCAAAGCTGTTATTCACGGAAGAGGAGAGATCTCCAGACACCCAGCGATTTCACAATCCTGGCTGGGGCCTCAAGGTTCAGGGAGGTTCATTTCCACCATGACTCAAGCCCCAGATAACTCTTTTGCTCAGCCAAGCACTTCCTTGGCTCGCTGGAACCTGCCTAAGTGTCCAGTGGGTACGAACGCAACGTCTGAACTGGAATTACCCAGATACGTGCCAGGAAAGGCACCAAAACTTTGCCCTCCCCAAAGAGCATGTGGTTTGTAAGATGGGAAGCCTTGTGGGGTCTCTAAAGCTCATGGCTTTTCAAAGGGTAGCATTTTGTCTGCAGCTCCTCTTCCAAAGTGAAGTGGCAATGAATTGCTTTTCATTTCAGGCTCTCTCATGGACACAAGTTTCCCTGACTCCTTCCATCACAAAGAAGGAAGGAGATGTATAACACCATACAAATGTGTTCGGTGTCTTAGCCCAGAGTGCTTCCCAGCAGTGTAAGCTTAGCAATAACTGGAATAAGAATAATATGTAAAAGAAAAGGACAAAAATTAATCAGAGAGATTTTATGATAAAGATAACATGTTCACAACTCAAGGCACTATCCCGTATCGTTCGTTGTCCAGGCTAAGCTGGAGAGTGTTCCTGATATAAAAGCAGCCAGTCAGTGGTGTCCAAGAATGGAATTAAGCAAAATATCCAGTGGGCCAAAGATGACTTGAAACCAGTTTCTGAAAGAGGTGTGGTCACTTAAAAAGGCAGGGAACTGCATTTACTGTTTCTGAGTTCCTAGGATAGTCCTAAAGCATTTGAAGGGAACTTCAGCACATGTGTAAAGTTAAACACTTGTCTACAAGTTGTCCTAAATGTGGAGCTGTGGGTTCAGTTCAAGGCTCTGCCATGTGTCTCCTGCACAAAGAAGTGCAAGCTCATGCATCCAACTGGGGCTTCAGGGAGCTATGGAGAAAACGATACTGCACTTCTCCCATCCTATCAATCTCTGCTCCTTTATCTACTGCAGGTTCTTCAGTGCAAGGTTTGTTTCCTATGATGTGTCTTAACTCTTGTAGGAGCTCTCCTCTTTGCCCACTAACCTTTCCCATTCCTGAGGACAGGAAGGTAAGCTGGGTGGGTGGGAACATTTGTTCTTTCCTGCTTTTCTTCTCTTTCACATCGCAACATCAGTCATAAGGCTGTGAAAGCCACAATATGTTCTCTTGATCATCTCCTGCCAACTCATTAATTCATCAATTGCCATTGTTTGGTCCTGTGATTAGATGCAACTAATTGCAAGAGCTGATGAAGCAACACAGTTGGGTTCCCCTTCCCACAGCTGCATCGGTCGGTACAGACCTCGCAGGAACACACCAGCACCAGTCTCTGTGCGTACACCCACCTCTGCTGAGATGTTTCTGCCTTGACAGCAGCTCTTGTGGAGGTGGTAAATGGAGGGCTTACAGGTTTTTCAGCCACAGATTGTAGTTCATTATTGAACTGGGCTCCCAAAAGCTGACCTGACATCTCCTGGCCCATGAACTGCCACCTAGGTAAGGTGAAAAAACACCCATGTTACTGCTTTGTCTATCAGAAGTGCCACCTGCAGGTTTAAAAAGTGGAATTATTGGTTAAGCTTGCCGCATCTTCTATTTAAAGAGGATATCCTCATCAGACCTCTAAATAACAATTGACCCATAAGTCATGCAACCTCTCTGTTTAAAAAAGTACTTTTTGTCCTTGTTCTTCCCAAATTGAAGGTAGGGGTGAAGGAAATTTTCCCTTTCTCCTGTTCCCACAGGTAGCTATAATGTATAGATACATATATATATATGATAGATGCGTACATACAGTTTGCTGTGCAACCTTCAGCAGCAGCAGAGTGGACTTGACCTGATTTTTTGCTCAGTTTTACACACTTATGAGGCTCTGGACAGTTTTAAATCCCCTCCACTTTGACAAAACCAGGAGCAGGAGGAAAAGCACCCAAGCTACCTATTTGACTCATGGGCTGGGAATATTATCAGGTCCCAAGTAATTGTTCAGGTTTCAGAAGGACTTCCTAGCAACCTGTGGGTCTAGGGATTTCTTTCCTTTTTAATGAATGTTTGGTTGGGTAGAATCCAAAGGCAATTTACAGAGAGAAACTTCCTACTTGCCACAAGCTATTGGCATTTTCATGTCCTGTTTGTATGTGAGCTGGATACTCAGAAGTATTATTTAGGTTTTTAGGAGAGGCATGCTGTTTAAGAAACACAGTTTTCACAGAGGAGGAGTGTTCCATGCTTTCTGAAAATCAGCTCTCTAAGGTGTTTTAATTTGCACACCCAGAAATAATGGCATTCAACCACACTGAAATCACTGTATTTCTAAATCTTGGCCAAGTCTTTGCTTAGTAATTTTTTTAATGCTAGCTTTTTTTTCCTTTATTTTTTTCTTCTGTAATCTGGCACGTACAACCACGATCTATGTTAGACCATAGAGACAAAAGATTACATGGACCACACACTGGATCTTTCACTCCACACGTTTTCTTTCATCCCAGTCTGGTCCAAAACAGGCTTGAAACATATTAGCATCACGGTGTCTCACCCTGCCTGCAGTCTATGCGGTCACTATTCTGGCAACAAGCAGAGTTGTCAATCTGGCACTTTATACCATCTTGGAGTACACTTAAAAATGTATAAACAACAGCGAGATAGAGAAACTCCCTTCAGTATTATTTACCAGAGATATAGGACAGGAGATGCCCTGTTCATTTCAGTAAGCCATATGCATTTTATGACCTTCTCATGACGGTTTTATGCCTATTATGATCAGTTTGCCTTTTTTATTAAATAAAGGAAAGCAAATGTAAAGAGCTAACATTCAAATAACATTTAAAACAGAGATAAAGTGACAAAGCTCTGCTGAGTTGAAGTTATGACTGACGTTTTGTCCTTTGTTGGGGGTGGCAAAAAGATAGAAATGCAAGAAAAAAAAGGAAATCACTTTCAAACTTCCATCTAATTATAGGGGACTCTGTCAATCAATGTCACAATTTGTCATTTTAAGGGTAGGCCCCTAAAGCTGCAAGGACAGTTCTTCTCTGAGCATCACTGTGCTGCTGTTGACAACCTCCTCGTGCTACAAGTTGTGAGTGCAACTTGGGGTTTTCAGCAGGGAGGATTTGGGTCCAGAGGCTCCCTGGGGTGGTGTGGCTGTTTTTTAATCACAGCACAGAGTTATTGTGCAGTTATGTAGAGTGGAAAATGTTAACCATAGTTGGAAACCTCATTTTCATCCCTGGCTTCTTGGACAAGTCCTTAATTTGGGGATAAGGATCCCTGGCTGAGAAAGGGTAAAATAAGGATGACGCAAGAGACCTTGATAACTCTGGAAAAAGTTATATTGGTTCATGCGATTTTTCCCTCCTCCCCTGCTTTCATAATTAAATAGTTATGAAATAAAGTGTTCTTCCCCCCTTCTGTACTTGGAACATGGTGATTTATCAACATAGACAGTCTGAGGCCCGGCAGATAAAATGCAAAGCGTGAACTGAAGTAAATAACTGAAGTTCACAGCATGAACTAAATCATGTTTTATTACCTTTAATATTTCAATAGCTTCTTAGCATGATAAGCAGAGACCAGGGTGCATTCAGCAGCTCTCTAAACTTCCTTTCCTTTGCATCACTTTAGCCTTCCTCCTCCCTCTCCTGGGGAGCCATCCTTTGCTGCATGGAGAAGCAATGATCTAAATTCACCCTCCCCAGGAAGCATCTCTGGGATGTCGCAATTTCAAGATTCCTGAGTGGGCATCTCATTAGGGCATCTAACTTGGAAACTTAATCACCTCGGGCTGCTTCTGTAACTGAGGGAGACAGGAGTGTCCAACGAGGCATTTAGATCTCACATACACCAAATTTTTCCCCAGTATGTGCATTTTTCTCTCTGACATTTATGGAGAGCATCTAAGGCGCTTTGGCTATCCTACCAACAAGTCTACATGCTTGGCAAGATCAAAAATCATCTTTTCTCCTGACATTCTCCCAATAGTTTATTAACTAAGATCAGCTGTGATTTCCATTTTGAATCTGGTTGACCCTGAAGTTTCTCTCAGTGTTTTAATATATTCTCACCTCTCCAGCAGACCATCTCTAATGTGTTCAGTCATCTTCAATAAATCAGCGTCTCCTGGACGGGCTGATTCAGACTGAAGTCTGCAGTTGCATGCGGGCTGAATGGCAGCAGAAGTTCTCACCCATCTCTTCCATAGTCCCTCAAGAGAAATGAAACATGTGGGAATTAAAAGCATGCTGGATGAAAAACTGTAGGCTGTAGCTCATTGGCAGACACCACAACTTGATGACTTGTTACAGGAATTTAACTATGGAGTGTTTTGTTGCAGAGTGGACCACTGTCTCCTCATTCACATTCACAAACCCTTCGTTTTCATGTTCTACCACCACCAAGTCAATTATTGGGTTATTGGATCCACAGATAAATAACCATAGGAAATGTTTAATATAATACTTTTCACCTTTCAGCCCCTGAAAGAATCACAGCATTAAACTTTGGTATATGATCTCTGAACAACGTTTTAAGCACTTCTGCTCCAATATTTTCCATTTTTTATGTTTAGGAATTGGTTCAACCACAGTTCCTAGAAGAAACTCTGTTGGGCAGACAAACTACTTAAAAGCATCAATTTTATTAATTACTTAAAATGACCAACTTTTTGGACTAAGAGAAAAAAGGGGAGGAGAGGATTATAGCACAATGTATTTGCGAAAATTCTTTGTCTCACAGACCAACAACTGCAAACTTTAATTCAACTGCTCTCTGAAAAGGCTTTACAATTTCAGACACAAGTATACTGGTGGTCTCCAGTGAATGAATATGAGGATGATTTTTTTCAAAGAGTTTCCTGGAGAATGCCACCTTTGGTTGATATTCTTCTTTTCCAGGAATGCTGAGAATTTACACAAAAGATGCAGTGGAGCTATACACAGAGAGAAGTGAATGTATTATTCTCAAACCACTCTGCTGCTACTTTCTCACCATTTTAGGCTTTTTACACAGCCATTCCGATCATCTTTTCATTATCAGAGATATCCTTAAGAATTTCCTCTGTCAACTTATCCACTGCAACAAGAGAATGTTTTCCTTGAGCAAGGACAAATCAACCTTAGGTAAAAGCTTCAGGATTTTGCTGAGGCTTTAAAAGGCTGGAGACTACCAAGCTAAAGCACATGTGGCTTTTGAGCCTCATTCTCCTTTCACGTACCACGCTTAATGCAGTCCTCCTGGTTTTATATCCACCATCCCAAGAAGCAAATCTTGAATCTGTAAAGGTGCCAAGTGTTTGCAAATCCAGCTGAAGTCATTAGACCAGAGTATTTTAGCAATTCTGAAATGCAGGGTGTGCCTTTTGTTACTTCCTTTTGCTTCCCTGATTACTAGAAGGGGTCTTCAGACACATAACATCTGCATTATGCACTGCTCACAACACGCAGGCTGGTACCTTAGCACTGCTGCCATGTCCTAAACAAGTGCAATTGCTTGGGGCTCATTCTCATTCATGAACACTTCATTTTCATGGGTTTGGATAGTTCAGCAATGAAAGCCAGTCAAAGCTCTCCAGTATCCTCTGCAAAAAGCAGGTGTTTCATGCAGGCTGGTCACCTGTGCCTGCTGTCTGGGTCTCAGCACAGGAGGAAGGCAGCAACACCGGTGCTGCGGGCATTGCAGCAAGCACCAGGCAGAGGACAGGTGCTGGGTGAGTCTTTCCATCTTCTCCTGTCCATTGTATAGCCAGCTGCTACAGAGGGGGACTGCATTGCCAGTGGCAGATGAACTCTTCTCTGGAAGACTTCCTTTCCATTCACGTCAGTGGCTTTTTTTTTTCCTTACAAAATCACTCATCTCCCCAGTCTTAATGTATATTTTCTTCCTCAACTCATCTTTCTCCAAGGAGAAAATTATTGCAGTGATGAATAGTTTTCCCAAGCACAGGTATAGCTGAATACCAGAGTACTGGCTGAAAAACTGCATTATGCATTAAGCATTATGTTATTTTAACAGTGCTCAGTATTGCTTTGCTTCCAATCAGCCAGAGATCCAGCTATTCTTCTGCTCTGGGAGCACCAGTAAATATTTGATCTTTTCAATCTGCTGCCATCCAGCCAAACAAGGACTGACTGTTCCACCAGTCTCCTTATTTTCTTATCCCATGCTCTTTGAAGGGATTCTTAAGTCAACAGACTCTCTCTCCCTCCTTCCTTCCCCCTCTCTCTCAGATAATGCCTCTCAGCCCTGATTTCGCATTGCTGTTAAACTCCATCTCATGACAGAAAATGCCAGTCACAGATGTTGCCGCAATGTCATTACATTGCACGTGCATAACAAATTCCTCACCACAAATTTCCAGAGTTGCAATATAACTTATCACACAACATAGGTAAAGAGTTAAAGCAGGGGGCTGGAGGATCAAGCGAGCTCTCCAGTACACATACATCCCTGTGCACAGACCCTCTGAATTGTTTCTTGTTTCTTTGCACGGAGAAGCACTCGTACCTTTAAGCTGTGGTAGGAGTGGCAATAATTTCCCACAATATAAATTCTCCACAGTACAAATTTAGCAATTCATTCTCCTTTGAGTGGTCAAAAGAAGCTCACCAACTGTAAGATTTTATAATTAAAGAGCTGGAATGAGATTTGAGAGAGGTGGGCTGATTTCTCTTTTTCAAACTTGCATGGTCTCAGGAAACACTTCACTTTTTCCCCGACAATGCTAGCTGATGTGACTAGTGATTTTCAATGTTCCTCTTGACATATGTAGCTTTTCAGAAACTGCTGAGCACCTGGAAAGTTAAATCCCTGCCTGGCATCTGCAGGGATCTACTATGGTAAAAATGAAGAAGTTCAAAGCGACTAGCCACTGGAAAAGCCACACCACCACCGCAGCAGCTCTGTCCAGCAAAGGATTAAATGTGCCATTGAATTAGGACCCATGAAGAATCCAGGCTCCACGTGTACCCATAAATAAAATCATGGCTTCATGCTCTGGGCTGGCCTGCAGTGACCCACATGGCTGCACTGTCCCTGGGGTGGTTTTTGGCTTGTGCTCTCTGGCTCTGTCCCGGGCATGCACCCTGCTATGGGTAGGAGACAATTTGGACACAGCCACCCTGAGGCTGGAAGGAGAAAAGAGAAAACAAAGGCTTTAGCAATACAGGTATAAAGTATGCCACTGCTCTTGGCTTCAGGGTGAGGGAGCAGTCCCTTCTTGAAATCAGCTTCAGCCACAGCCACCATCCATGGGCTTGGGCAAGCTTCCTGGAGCCCATGGGGTCCTGATAAGCATCTAGAGGAGCTGGATCAGAGCTTTATTTTCAGAGTGCTCGTGCATGGCTGAGCAAGAGGCAGTGAGGTCAGAAAATACATCTGGGCCAAGATCATGGTTTTAAGGTCTTTACCTTCCTGGGAAGATACTTTAATGTTCACAATTCTGCCATCTCTCTTCTCTCTCTCTCTGAATGAACAAATCCCAATAAATAAAAAAAATAAATAAAGGTTCTGTCTGATACTTTTCGTCAGGAGACAAAGTTAAAAAGCTGGGAGATGTTACATGTACAGACAGCTGGTACATTCTTTTGCTGTCAGTTCTCTCCAGCAATCAATATTATGAAATGTTATGATTATTATCAAATATCATTATGTTAATTCTGAATCTGTTATGAGTCCCATCTACTGCAGTCATTACACTTTGAATAAATGATCTTCTGAGTTTTAAAAAATAATAATAAAAAAAAAGAGATAAAACTCCCTGCCTAGCTATTAACTAGCAAGGAAGATTTAGGTAGGCAGACGGATCTGCTCCTTGTGGTGTTCAGCTTGATAAATTGTGGCTTTCCTCCAAATAGAGGCAGAGTTCAGTATTTCACACCATGACAGGTTCTCTCTGTACTTTGTGGATAAGGTTGCTTGGATCAGAACCAAACTTGCAGCTATTCACGGGAGGTGGTAGAGTTTCTAAAGGAGCATGTCTTTATTGTATTATGGTGCTGCTTGCTAGAAGCTCAGCAGAGACCCCAGCCCTGTAGTGCTAGGCACTGCATAAATACGGAGGAAGAGACAAGACAGCTAAAGAGTGGTAAGGAAAAAAAGCTGGATGGAGAAGCTGGAGAAAGTCTGTAGCTGGGCTCCTGCTGTCCAATCCTATGCTCTGTATCTAGTGGATAAGGCTGTTTCATAAAAATGCTCTCAGACCTCTAGTAGGCAAACATAACAGTCATTGCAAGAGTGACAAAAATATGCCAAGTTATCTGGGTGGCTACAGTTTTCAGGTTCAGGAATATCTGACCATGGGATCTATCAGAGGGGAATTTCAGGAAAACATGAAGAGCAAAGGCTGCTCTCCCAAAGCTGCATTTCTTGACCTGTAGGGATTTGGAGCTTCCTGGGGTTGTTCTGCAGCCACCTAACTCACCTGGATTTCGTTTCACACTTGAAGCTCAGCTGTGTTTTGTCAGGAGGGTGGTGGAACCCAAGGGTCGGTGGTGTGTCCTGCAGCTGATTTATGGCTTTGCGGTGCAGAAGCCAGGTGCAGACTTGCTGGGGGGTGGGGTGGGGGTGTAAGGGTCTGCCTGCCCCCCATTATAGGGCTTGCTGCAGCTGGCTGTCTCCCGGCCATGTGAGGCAGGAATGCTTGCACAGCCTCCTTGCAGATCTGTGCCACATCCACCGCTCATGAGCTGGATGAATCTTGTGGTTTCCTGGTATTTGCATGCCAACGCATGAAAAACACAGAGGGTAGAGCTGAGATTTGCTGCGAGTTTGGGATTTGCAAGAATGCCAGATTCAAAGACACTTTGTAGGGCAGAGAGAGGGCGAAGGCACAAAGGTTAAACAAACAAAAATAAATGCATTTGCACCAAACCCAGCAAACAAAAACCACTCAGCTAACTTCAGCTCTGAGGTGCAAGCATGAGGCTTGCTTCCCAGGATTAAAAAATATACACTCTGCTATTTCAGACAGAGAACTAAATAAAGCCACTCCTGCTCTTCCCATCTCGGATGCTAACAAAATTAATGGCAGCATTTTTTTTTTTGGCCAATCATTCATTAACCTCTTTTCCCTGCTCCCTAAACCTTCATAAACATAAGCCAAAATCCTCCCTGAGAGAGAGCTTGACTACAGTCAGGTTTTGCTTCTCTCCGGGCTGGTGTGAGATTATAATGCTTCTCAAGGTGTTCCCTTCCTCATAATGAAGCTCCATCTGTTCTACAGATGGTAAAGATCACAAGAACCAGCACTAAAATCCCTCCCCCACCAAAGAGTTTTTACCTTATGGTAATGTTGCTCTTTGTTTTCCCTGTCTTTCCCAGGAGCAGAGGCGCATGTTGTAGAGTACAGGGACTAAACTATTGCCCCGGCTAGTCTGCATGGTGGCGGTTGCCTCTGCACAAGGAAGCGTTCATAGATTTTGTCTAGGGGGAAGGAAAACCTTTTCCACTGACTTTTTAGTGCACTAGCCACCTTTGAATACTCCAGCTGTATTTTTCATCCCATCTCCTCTCAACTGCTACTTGTACCAGTCCCAGCTTTGCCCCCAGCAGAAAACTCCCTCCTCTCTTGCTGTCACATATGTTGCTTCAAGGGCAAACTGAAATCTGTTGCAGTGAGGACCTGCCAGTTGAGACACAAAGGGAATTCAAGAGGTCAGGTCCTAAAGGATGGGAAAGAAATTCATAGGTATTAACTGCTTGTTCTCTACCCTACGCATTT
This sequence comes from Pandion haliaetus, assembly GCA_013401275.1. Taxonomy (NCBI): domain Eukaryota; kingdom Metazoa; phylum Chordata; class Aves; order Accipitriformes; family Pandionidae; genus Pandion; species Pandion haliaetus. The sequence continues at coordinate 66,861 of VYZV01023780.1, forward strand.
CTGTGTGCCTTTGGCTCAGGAAGGGAAGCTTTTTTTCAGATGATACCTGCATGAGAATTTGAGCCTGTAGAGCACTCAGCGGGTTAGAACTCCTGGTTATGCTGCCAGCCTCCAAATTCTGGCCTCCTCCAGTCTAACCTCGCTGAGCACCCAGACATTGAAGCACAGAAAATGGAGTCATCTTTGATGATCTTGCCCTCCATACATAATCCAAATAATTAAATTCACTAAGCTAGATAAACAAGTTTTAGTTCTGAAACAGGATAACCACAGTGGATCCTTAGACAATCCTCTAAGGCAGCTGGCAATGGACTAACTTCATTTATGTGGTTTAACATTAGCCTAACAGAAAATACTACTACTTTTCTCTTCTTGACAGGTAGATAATCCTAAGAGGTTTGACTGCCACATTAACATCCAAACCACACAAATGATGGGTAATCTGAAAAGCTGGATTTTCTGACACACATACAGCCTTTACATCTGCTTTCTACATCAGAGCCAGAATTAGTTCTAATGTTGTGTTTGTATTAAATATGTGGATTAATGGAGCTCGGCAAGAGTGCTGAATTAGCTCTTCCTGTCTCCAGTGGATTTGGACTGCATCTCTCCATGCAGAGACAGATGTGTAGCTTGTTATATTTTGTGTTTTGCACTTGGAAAAATTGTGGCTTGGTACTAAATCAACAGTTGCTTGTTCAAAAGAAGTGATTCCAAGCATCTATTAGAGCTAAGCAAATCTGGGCTGGGGGAGGTGGCAGCATAAAGTCCTACAAGGCAACATTTTGGGGCCGTTGGCTCAGATGGTAGCCCACCAACAGTGCCATTGCTCAGGGAGAAGTGGCCACTTTCATGCACAGTAAAAGACCAAAGTCCTGGCCCAGGAAGATTTGGTGGTGCTGGCGAACCCAACAATGGAGATATTTTGCTCTAGTGTCCTGGCTCAGCCCCAGCTCACGTAATTATGTCCCACTTCTCTAAATTTCTTCTTCAGTTTTCCCTGGCATTTAACAATTTTCTTCCCTTCCTGTCCAAAACAACAGTTTAACAGTCCAGTTGGCTGTTGAATAGTCACTGTCCTCTGATGGCTAAATGTCTCCTCTGTGCATATGTATATGCAGTGTGCAAGGCACCTTGGGACCTTATGAATTAGGGAAAGGAGAGAAGCAATATGAAAGTGATGGGGTTTGGTTTCTTTTTTATTGGTCTCGCAACTAGGAGCACTGTTGGCACAAGATCTTAGAAGCCAAGAACGGGTAAAGCAGTGTTTCCCCAAATTAATAACTCCGTGAAAATAAAGCCAAAATCACAATGAACTCTTCCATAACAAATTCCCTCTGGCAAATACCTTGCTGAAATAATAGTTTCAGCAAGTCTGGAACCCAGATGAGCTCTGAGTCCCAGAAGGACATTTTTGCCCATGACTGAGGTGCATGGTGACACACTTGTGGTTACTTGGCCGTGGTGTGAAAGCCACAGTACAGAGCTGGGCTCTAGCATCATTTAGGTAGGGCCCGGAGGTACTTCAAGCTCTGAACACACAGAGTGGGGCACCACAAAAGGAGGGCTGTGATTGCACTGGGCTACAGATGTCGATGCCTGAATCAGGGCTATGGACAAGGTGACAGCAATGCCACCCTCTGGACTGTATGTCTAGAGCTGGCTGTAGGCACAGAGACTGAGCTGAAGAGTACCTGCAGATGGGGAAAGGGAGCTGAGGAAAACCTGGCTTCCAAGCCTTCTGCAAAACTGAGCCTGCAGGTCCCTGTTCTTCAGGTTACAGCAAGACTGGGGTGATGGCCTCTCCTTTCCCGCTTTTAAATACAGACAAGTGTACAGGAATTACAGGATCAAGCAAGAGGGGCTTTGGCTTTGTAGCCCAACAGTTGGGAGGGACAGATCTGCACTGTCATGACTCATTTCCTAAAAATACCTGTGTCTCTCCACTGACTGTGCAGGGAGCCCAGGGTGACCAGCTTGATGTAGATGTGTGCTGTGGAGATGTCTGAAATTAGACGAAGTGAATCCCATCCCTAAAGCCAGCCTGGGTAGGAGGTAGTGTAGGATGGTGCAATGCAAGAGTCTACATGTGAGCTGGAAGTCTGCACTCCCACTGCCGGCACTGGGGATCTAGTCAACGTGGTCGGCAGAGCCTAGGAAGCGATTTGTCTCACTGTAAAGCAGACTCCTACGTTTGGTCAGTGAATCACTCTCTATACGCCCACATTTCAGTGAGATGGATCCTGTCCCCGAAGTTAGGAGAGATGAATCTCACCCCTAAGTCTTCTTCCTCTTTTTTGTATCTGCTGCTAAGTTTCCAATGTGCTATAACATTAAATCAATTGCTTGAGTTAGCTATTACTTCATTTTTCCTCCATCTCCAACTGAACTGTAATAAACTAACATATTTTGGTGTTTATTTTCCAAATTCCATTTCCAAAATGAAGTAAAACTCAAAATCTTCCAACCCTTCCTCAGTTTCAGTCAAGCCCTTCAGTATATACATACTTCAGCAGCGCATTACGACTGTCTCCTCCTCCAATTTCCATATAAAGCTTTTAAAACTCTCCATTATTGCAGACAGCTCAACCCGGTTGTCTCTCTCAGACTGCTATGGAAATATCCCACATCTATCCACCATTTCTTCCTTTCCCATCCAGATACTCTGAAACATTGCAAGTGGAGAGTTTCTGTCAATACTATAACCAGTGTGGTTCTCAAATAACTGCATGTCAGGTGCACAAATTACAAAACTAATACAGGCTGTGATTACATTTTGTGTATGGGTTTTCAAGGCATATGATAATGAATATTAATAGAAACTATTTCTCTGGTAAATGATTATTTTCTCAATAGTTAGTAGAAATAAAACCACTTGGATATGAAACAGATTTTTGATGTCTATATCACAAATGTAATCATGTATTTCCACAAGAAAAGGCACACCTGCCAGTATACGCTAGCAGAAATGTAAATATTTGCAACTTCTGCAATAATTAAATCCAATCCTCCAAGGACCATCTCGCAGCATCTGAAGACAGAATTTAGGTTCATTAGCTAACAAAGGATGAATGAAGTGGCACAAAACCAGATAGAATGAAATTAAACCTCAGAAATCAGTCTGAGAAGGCAAGGTCTGCCTTACCAACCTTCAGATGTCTATATGTAGATGGCTGCAGGTGAGTTAGTCACTCAGACAGTCATTCCCTCATAGTCAATAGAGACAAACAGGCACCTAAGGCACGATTCTCTCATCCATTTTAAGCACCTAATTTAGGATGAAATGTATCATTGGATCCCTGGACTAGATCTCCACTGACTGCAGAGGGAGCTGAGGGTGACTAGCTGAGATTCAGATGGTTAGTCAGATGAACACGACGTATAATAACCTATCTTAAAAACATATTTTTTAGAATAAATGCACGGAAAACAAGTGTTACTGATTTTAAAAGAAGGGAAGAGTCATAGACCCCCAAACTTTCCTTATTTGTCCATTTGAGAGACTGTATCACAGTCATTTCATCCTCCCACTGCCTTTTATTCCACTGTAAGGTCAGAGCAGCTGGAGCTGTACCTTCCTCTGGATTGCTTCACTTGGCAAGCAACTGTTGTGTAAGGACAGAGTTACGGGTAATGGGCAACAACATCAACTTCATGAGGATATCAAGAGAAAAATTCAGAGGGAAGACGAGGCAAGGCAGGGCAAGGGAGGAAAAGGGAAGGGAAATTGCCAGTAAATGCCTGTGCTTTTCTTCCAAAGTGGAAGTCTTCTTCAGGAAGCAGATGTCATCCCTAAAGAGCTGTGTTTACTGAAACATGCAAAAAAAAAAAAACCCAAAACCGAGTTTTGACAGATTATTTTTGGCCTCCCAAGGTTTAGTTGCAGTCAAATCTGTCAATAAGAAGTGGACAGGGGACTTGGGGGAATATCTGCAGACATCCATTCTGAGGAGATCAAAGGGAGCTCTCCTGATGAATTTACTGTCCTACTGACTTATTTTTTTAGAAATTCCAGACACCTGGAGAGGTGTTAAAAAGATGAAAGGGTAAAAAAAAAAAGGAAAAACAACATTCTGCTCTTCAAAAAAGGACAAAACTCATCCTGTTTCATGCTCCAAACCTAGCTTCAACACCTTTTAAATCAAGGGAACAAATATTGAAAGAAAAGAAAAAGCTGTAGCAGATCCATCAGCTCTTGCACTATTTATACTCGTTGGTTATGGCTTTTGTAAAACATCTAATTGTCTAGCTAAGCAATCGTGTTCTCCTCATCCTCTCAGAGTTGCTTCTTTCCTTTTCCTTCCTTCTTTGCAGCATCTTCCATTAGACCACAATCTCTTCAAAGCAGGAATCCTCTCTTAACATTTGTATAAGCAGGAGAGAAGTCTGTCATGACCGAAGCCCGCAGGTGCTATCATGAGACAGGAGAAGTGAGGTTTAACAAGAGAAAGTAAAAATCAGACAAACTGGTTTCATGGTTTTTTTTGGTTGAATTACAGTGTTAAAGCTTCTGATGTGTTGTGTTTGGATGCTGCATGGTCACAAACTCTCTGCTGCCTGTTTCCTTACCCGGCTCAAAGAGATATAGGAAACAAAAAGCAAAGTACTCCAGGTTAGGCTGCTGTTTTCCAAATGGATTCAAGAAGCTCAAGTGAACTTGCTATAAAACCAATCTGGCTTTATGAGTAGAGAAGCAGAGCACCACGATCCAAGTTTAGCACAATACTTAGACACGTGTTTAGATTTAAGCATGTGAGGAGGATTCTGAAGTTAATGGGATTAATCAGAGGTTGTGTACACTGGGCAATGCAAGGCATGTCTTGCTTGATAACACTGTAAAGTGTCACAAAGATGAGGCTTTCTGAGGCAAAACATTTCCATTCTCCATCAGGTTTCTTTTTGTTTCAGTGAAGAGGAAAAACAATTGCCCTTGACTTGCTCACACCCTGAAGTGCCTTTCTCAGTCATCATCTCCCTTTTACAGAAGTGTAAATGAGGCAAAGAAAAGCAAAAACCCAGACCCAGAAAAGACGTCTTAATAGCAGATGCCTGTCCCAACCCCACTCATGCCAACAAGCACTGTTCTATGCATACTGCTGGATACCTACCTGGCCCTGGTTCATAGGTCTGAGTACTCCTAATTCACATTAACAAGACCCAGACCCTTCAAAAATAGGGCAGGTTATAAGTATTTTCTCTCAGTGACAGCGGTGGGGTTAAGGCCCTAGACGGGACCCATGTTCCTTCCCTACTTGGGGTGCTGGGATATGAGTCCACATGCCCCAGGTAAATGGCTTGAAATTGGCCACTTCTCAGGAATACAAGTTTCGTAAGTCAAAAAAAAGATCCTTGTTCTGCAGCCCGTTGTTTTGGGGTCCTATCTTGCTTTCAGTCCTGGTTATGAACTTGATATTTAATGGTCTTTCATAAAAACAATAATTTCATGAACAAGAACCCAAGCTTCACTGGTATGATCCTATTTTTCCAACTGTATTGTGCAAAAGGAGGAAAAGGAGAGAAGCAATATAAAAGTGATGAAGCAAAGAGGAAAATTTAGCCCCATTTCTATGCTCTTTATGTGGAAGATTCAGGGAGTATGTTGCTTTGGGTTGGTAGGAGAGGATTTCAGCAATACATTAGCCTTGGTGTCAATGGTCTGAGACACACAGCTGAACATCACACACAGCTCAGTCCTACTGCTGCTTAATTGCCAATACAAAAGATATTATCTCTACTAAAGCATGAACCCAAAGCTTTGATTTTCAGGAAATTGGTAGGCAAAGCTGTGGGAGGAATTAAAAAAAAAAATAAAAAAAATCCCATCTTGTTTGCTAAATCAGTTGGTGGATGTGGAAATGTAAGGGCTGAACTCACTGAAAGCCATGCTGGAAATCATACAGTCACTTTTCCCCAAGCTGAGCTCAAGACTGTGTGGTCTGTCCTGTGAAAAGTAGATGAGAAATCCAAAAATAAAACAGCTGACAGTAAGTTGCGATCAGCACACTATACATATGTAAATCATTGCTGACCCTGAGAAGAGCTGCCTCCGCATTATGATAAGGTCTGAAACCTGATTGAAATTTTTCATAAAGGGCATTATTTTGGAGGTGATCCTTAAATGAGCAGAGCAGGAAAATCATCAGCCTCTTTCCTCAATAGTCAGAAAAATAGGTTACTGATGAGAGGGACCTTGGCCAAATGAATTTCTTTAGAATTCAGCCGCTGGGTTTTTCTATATCTCAGAGCCCTCTTTAATGACAGCATGGTTCTGGGGCACAATTATATAATTATTATTGTACTGATAATGCACAGGCATTTCCTAGTGTTACCACCACTGCTGCTCTAATCTAGCTGATAAAGGCCTTTCACAATGCAATATTAATACCAGACTGTGCTAGATGTAGTATTGCATCACTGTCCCTTACTATGTCCTTTTAGCATCAGCAAGATGATGGAGCAGAATGACACTAGCCATCTCCATGACACATGCATTTAGGCCGTTAATATTTTTTACTTATTAACAGAGATAACTGAAACAACAGAAAGACTGAGAGTTTGTTCCCACATTGCTCAGCTACAAAAGGGTCTTTTTTAGTTTTTTAAGAAATACGAGGGTTTTCTAGAAATTGAAAGCCAAAATTATTTCTGTTTTGCTGTGAATGTGCCAGGCAGACAGCTGGAAGGGCTTCCTCTCTGCTGTACATGTGAACTGTGCTCATGTAGCTTGGAGGAGAAAGGGGAAAGCTGGGTGTTCTGCTCTGTTTGTGCTGATGCCTCTGCACTTCAGCTGCTCAGTGCTATTCAGAACAGACCCATCTTCCTAAGACGTCTTTCTCCTGACTCCTATTGCTTCAGATCTTTGGCTCAACCACTTCCTTGCTGTTTTCCCAACAACCCTGCCCATCTGAGAGGCTGCAGATGTTTCAGTATCAGCATGCTCCCTTGGAAGAAGGATCACAACAAGCTTCAAGGCTGCCCTTGCTGTGGCTGTGCTGCTCATCATGCTGTGCCAAGTGCCCCTCAACAGCTGTGGGTTTTACCTATTTCCTTTCAAACATCCTATATATGCAGTGGGATGGGACAATTTGCATGGGAAAGACTGGCCAAGTCACAAAGGTCAGTCTGCCACCTCTAATAAGCAACTCTTCTTATTACACGTGCCTTCAGAGTCACCTGGAAAGCCCTGAAAAGCCCACTGTTTCCATCGTTCTGCTTGCCCACAGTTCTGCCTGTCTCCTTGCCCAGCAGCTAGACCTGCTGCCATCCCTCACCTTAACCCTGTGTCCTCACCTACTACTAGTAAATCCTATTTCACCTCCCATCAGTTATGCCCCAAATTGCCTCAAGATCCCTTCCTCCCAAGGAGCCCCACATCCCATCTACCTGGCTTGGGGCAGATGCAGAAAGGTCATCCCTTTCCACCACCAACCTCAAACCCTCTCAATATTGACTCATTGCTCTGAAAAGAAGAATGGGAGAGCATATCTTTTACCTGCCTGAGCCATCCTAACTGCTAGGGTTTTTTTCTCCCTGACCCACCTTAACTATTGCTCTTAAAAAACCCCAGTGGGGAAGAAGGTGGAAGATGACTGAGAGGAAGCTACTCTGGGTGCAGAGGAAGAAGGACATCTCTGTGTCCTCACTTACAGTCCTGTTCTGGAAATGGTCTTTTGAATAAGCTCACTCTTCCACCCCAGGATGGTAAGTGTTTCCGCATGTTGTCCCTTTGAGTGTTTGTGTGCTGTGCTAAGTAAGCCATCTTTCCTAAATTAGCTCTGCAGCTTTTCCCCACTCTGTCTCCAGGTACATCTTCTTCCTTCCCATTTCTTTCTCCCACCTACAAAGACAGAACATTCCTGATTTAGTAATCTCTGTGTTTCTGACTGTGGGAGTGTGTGTAGGGCTCACAAATGGAAAGGACAACTCCAGGACATGAGTACTCCACTGTTTTCGGACCAAGACTGCTGAAGGAGAAGGAAGGAGGCTTGGTTTTGGGTTCAGCTGGAGGCAGGTAGGTCTGAATTTATCTCCTGTTCATGACAAGGGCTGCAGCATCTATTGGATACACAGAGCTTCCCTTGGCTTTCGAGAAAGACAGACTGTCCCCAGTCCCTCCTGTCCCCTGCCTTAGCTCCAAGCAGTCTTGCTTCTCCTCACCAAAGGCAGACCAAGCACTAGTGACCTATAAATCCCACCCAAGCTTGCAATGTTGAGATGTTCCAGAAGGACTCCCTTCATCTATGTCTGGCAAGTTCAGAGAGATGGGGGATGCCATGGGTGCTGCGTCCAGCCAGCTGACTTACCACAACAGATACACGTGCAGGTACTGTGGACCTGTGTTCTCCACCCCAATATTCATGTAGCTTAATCCACACCTGCAGATCAGGTTCTCACCAGTGTCTGTCACCACACAGTGCACTGAACTATTACCCAGATACACTCAGTATTTTGGCCACTACTTAACTCTATCTTTGCCAAGCTATAAAAAAATGTACAGGAGGAATCGGGCACTGCATTGGTTATGGGGAACAACTCCCTCTGATAACCCCAGTACAAGCAAACCAAGCCTTCGCTGATGCTCTAAAGAATCAGTTCCAGGGACCTTCAGGGTGAGACCTGTACCTGCCTTCAGACAGGAATTAGACACACAGTCTATGAATTTATACAGGCAATGAAAAGGAAAAACTTCCAAATAACCTGCTCACTGTAAAAAGACTTGAAATTTCACATGAAAGCATTTCAAGGTGGAACATAGCTTAGAATTAGTTTTTATAACAACTAGCACTGGGGTAGTAGACATTTAACACCCACAAGAATTTAAGGGAGTTGTTTTATCTCCTGGAAGAAACCTGTACTATTCCACTAGTATGATCAAAACAGATGGAAATTTATAAGATGAAGGAAGCAAGCTATTTGAATTGGATCAAAATCACCTAAAAGTTCAAAATGGTTGTACATACAAGTCATATAGGAACAGGACATACAAGGATCTGAGTTTTGGTGCTTTGTGCCAAACAATGTGAGACTGGAGTCTTTTTTTAATTTCTTTTTTAAAATCCAATGTTTTCTTCACAAATGTATCTATAGCTGGTACATGTAATCCAGTACTATATTCATGTAATAATAATTTAAGAAGTTTTATAAAAAAGCACTCAACTATTAAAGCTCTATTGTCTCTAGACAAATCTCCAAAATCCTTATCAAATTCAGTCCCTATTATACAACATATGTAAGAACATTAGAGCTTCTTTTACGCTGGCTTCAGGTAATTACCCAGACTCTCAATCTGAGACTGATTTATTTATTACCTCCAGTTAGACATATTAAGCCCATTGCTATTCTCATTAACAAACAGTGGTTTCCCTGTACATTACTTCAACGGCCAACTATTTTTATAATTACCTTGCAAATTTTAGCTCAAAGTAACACTCTCCTGTCTTAAGCTGTTTTAACAAATTCAGCCCCTTGGGCTTGATCCAAGCAAAAATCCAGTGAAATTGGTGGAAAGACTTTCATGGACTTCAAGGGGTTTTGGAGCAGCTCCTATGCATATGACATAATTTCTACTTAGAAATTTGGTTATTTGGAATCTCATCCATGGATAAATGATATCATTGTTAGGGAAGCTAACACTGCCTACTACTAATCTAAGCCAATGCTTTTCATTAAAATGTTCTGCTTTCCATTCTTATAACTCTGCAAACTTTTGGTGGTATAAGAAAAGGTTTTCCACACTGAGTGTTTGCCTCAGGTTGATTCTTTTTAATATAATCAAAAGCAGTCCAGACTTTTGTGAGAACACTGCTGGGGAAAAAGAGGGGGGGAAAGTCCAGTTTACTAATATTAAATATTGATATCCTTCTTTTCCAGGACTCCCCATCACCACTTTCCTTAGGTTGAGAGACTTCACATTTGTGAGGAAGGGTGGCATTTTTTATAGCATCTTTTCCACTTTATAATTGCTCTGATTTTTAGATGTACTCTTGTTTCTTGATCCCCTATTCTAATGTCTGTCTAGAGAAGTGTAGATTTTGGGAGAGAAAGAATGCTTTTTGAGTTCATAGTTTGTTCATTTAACTGCCACTTTGTATTTTTGTCTGGGTGGATCACAGATCAGGCAAACACTGTGATCCTTGTGCCCTGGAGGGGCAGCATAGGCTGTGTGGCTGGTAAGGCCATCTTCCTAAAGAGCCTTTGAGTGCTCTGAATCCACTTCCCTTCCCTTCCTGGAGTGGGCTGTATGTTTTAAGAAGCACTCACCTTTCTGCTATTTCGCTAGGTGTTTTTCTACCAAAACCTAAGGCTGTCATTCCTCTGACTCCAGTTGTCTGCCAGAAAGAAAAATCTCTAGAGATCTGGGTTTGACATCACTAAAAAGCTAACAACATATTTTGATACCTCTTTGGTTGTGGTCTGGACATCAGTGGGCTACTTTTTTCCATATACTTTCATGATAACTCAGCTAGCGTTGTCTTTTCTGTATCAGATCTTCACATCAGTACATTTAGCCATGACTGCATGTTGTCCTATACCATATGGTGGCTGGACAGAGAGGAACTTTTGGAAGGCATGCTACTTATTGCAAGCATGCTTAGACGTGAAGTGACACCTCCATGTTCACCTGGTTTGAGCAGGAGGCATAGGGAAAACAAGAAATGACCAAAGGATGACATTTCATCTCAATTAAGGCAGCAGAAAAAACAGTACCATTCACAGACAGATACTGTGCTATAGGACTATGATGGAGAGGCAGATAGTTATGGATCTGCATGGACCCTGATGCTACTCCAGCAAAAATTAATCCAGTATCTGACCTAACTTGTTTGAAAAACAGTCATGCTTGTTGCACCATAGTCTCAGGAATTGAATTCAAATGCAAAGGATTACAAAGGTTCAGTGGGATTTTTGCGATGTTTATTTTTATCCTGCTGGTAAATTACCACTGAAAAGCTTGATGAAGAAGGATATCTCTCATGCCCTGACCAGCACTCCCCATCTCCATAGGCTCCTCGTCCACCAGTGAGCACTTGCTGAGCTGACAGTCCAAGCAGCACAACTGTATCATTGCTACTATACCAAACTATTACTTTGCAAAGCACACAGCGAGTGTACAGCTCTATATAAAGCCAAACTACTCCCTGCTGTGTGGTGCTGAATATGTCAAAAGAAACAAAAAAGAAAGATAAGAGAATTCCACTATAAGTGCAAAAATGTTTATTGTTGTTGCTGTTGCACAGTCTGCACCCAATGCAAGACAATTCCTCTCTCATTAAGCCATGATGAATGATAGATATGGCCAGCGGCTAAGACTAGTTCTTAGATTAAATGTTGTGAGAAATGTCTCTCTACCACCAGGCAGGTGAGATCATTTCTTTTTCCCATTATACGGGTTTCTTCTCTCTGTTTCTGAGTAACACAGCATGACTTGATAGTTTCTGCCTCTAAAATATTGACGTATGTTTGTTTTGAGAGGGGCCTCCTAAAGTGTGAAGAATCGGCCAAAGAACTCCTAACCACTCACAGCAAGTGTGGCTGTTAGGCTGGAGCCTCTCTAGTGCTTAACCCTTTGCCAGGTGTTACAGAATTAGGGTACTCCACTGGGCCTTCTAGGATTTTTTTCTGGAGAAGCAAGAAGGCAGCTTTCCTGCTTTCTCAGCTGATCAGCTGCAGTCTCTCTTTATCTCTAGATGTTCTTTGAATTATCTGCCTGTCCCACTCCAGAGCTTATCTTTGCACATTTCCAAGTGTAAAGAACCACCTGTAACAGTACTACACAGCATCCATCAGAGAGGACAACAGCACTTCTTTATTGAAGGAGTCACCTGGGGAGGTTTAGTGGACTGATGCTAAGGAGAGCAGAACTTTGTTGCTGGTGTTGTTCAGAATTTATTTTGACCATGAACAAGCTGTTGCCTCACTGTACTTCTCTTGGTCAATGCCTTGTTCATTGGGGCCCTGACTTTGCATGGGTTTCCTCATATATCAAGTTTCCATGTGCAAAATTAAGCAAAGTTCTATATTTTTGGAGGGCTGAGGCTTTAAGACGGCAGGGGAATGTCTACATGGTTAATCAGAAGCGGTCTAGGGAGGAAGCCAAAGTGCTGGCCCCCTAATCACCCATGCTTGCTGCCTGTCTTTGTGGTGGTGTCCAATCAGACCTTAACAGATACAAGTCCTAGGATTTCTTTTTTTTCATTCTTAGTTAAAAAAAAAAAAAAAACCACAACAAATCCCATGTGCTATGAGCCCCACTGCAAGCATGAGTTCCCTGCACTTTACTAGCAAGCAGAGCTTTTATTCCTATTTCAAGATGAGACAAGAAAACAGGGAGAGGTATGCAAAGCCAGATTTGTAAACCTTGGATGCCTGACCTGGATGTGTTAGTATAGATTGCTCACGAGTGACAAAATGGAGTTGGAGGCAAAAGGACAAATTCTGAAGCCTTATGTTATTTGAAGAAAACAAGCGTTCCATTAAAAAATACCTTGCAATCCCTTGGGGAGGGATAAGAATTGCAGAATTTTGCTCTGGATCTCAAACTCTCCAAGAGTTCCAGGATATTTATTCCTGTCCAGAATTTTGGCTTGGATCGTTGGAGGGAAGAGTCAGCCATGAATTTTGGATCTAACTTCAGACTGTGCTATCATAAATCCAAAAGAACTGGACGTTCTCATCTAGGAATTCATTTTTTTCTTTAAAATGTGATTCATGCAGCATGACTAAGGGCATGTCTACATGGATGGACGAACAAATTCTTCCCACTCATCCCACCAGCCATCTCTTTTCCAGGGGTCATATGGCCACCTTGGCATGGTACTACATGTGGGTTACTAGGAGTACTATCAAACAGACAGAGGCCTCACACTAACTGCTGTGAAGTGAACAATAACATTTGCTTCCTTTTAGGTCTGACCCTAATATTCGGAAATTAGGGAATTGTCCTTTAAGAATTTAACAAAAAAAAATTCATCTGGATTTTATGTGTGTGTACGTACATGTTTTTACACACATACAAAAAATTCCTTTCACATATGCTTTGACTCTGATCCTATAAAATTCCTGCCCATCTGAATGGGACTATTCCTACATCTAAGTGCTTTGCTGGATCAGGGCCACTGCCAGGAAAGTGGAACGTATTTCCTATATTCTGATTACACAGCAAAAGGGATTGTAATTAATACCTGCATTGCGTTCCAGCTTATTCAAACTGCAGTAAAAACAAAGCTGTAGTAAAAGTGCCTACATGCTTTTTTTCAGAGCGCTTTACCTATTAGATGCTTAGTAATTCTCTTGTTAACACCAGAAAGGTCAGATATAAAGATAGGTGGAATGTATATACAGAAGACACCACTACCCATAATTGAAGTTTCACACATCGAATAGAAACTTCAATTTAAGGGGAGAGTACCAATCACTTGAGAAAAAGAGATCTTGGAAAGAAACACATAAAGCTCTTATCTCCATCTCTAATTCCAGTGTGCATAGGATTATACCAGAACTGGTGACTGAGTGTCCTAAAATAAACAGAGAAAGTCTCTGTGACTTGAATTAAAGCCATTGCATTTTCCTAGCCAGACATTTCAAAAGCATTTCATTTCCCAGCTCAATACTTGTGAATCCTATCAAAAGATCACATATTAAGGCACAAACATATAAACTGGTTTTAGTCATTTACAAAAGGATCTAGCTAGCTCAAATCCTGTTTCAAATGATACCTAAACACCTGAAATTCATCAAAAGTCCCAAACAGCCTGTGTATACAACAAGTATGCCTTGCCCAGGAGAAAAATCAAAAATTCATCAAAAGTCCCAAACAGCCTGTCTATACAACAAGTATGCCTTGCCCTGGAGATATCTAAGTATACTAAGCCTGAAAGATCACTGGCTGCATAGCTATGGTCACCAACCATCACCAGTTCTTAATCTAGAAGACGATGGTCATCTCTTATTTTGCTAGAGGTGCAGAGATGTGATTAGGGCTACAGCAAAGATGGCAGTACATGGTGGTGGATGTGTCACCAGCCTCTGGACCATTTTTCTAGCAATTAAATGCTCACCCACAGCAGGATGCTGTATTTTATATCTGCTCAGTCCAGGGGAGACTGGTCTCCCTGTTTCCTACCTCCTGAGAGGTCCTTAACCGCTAGGATATAAGACAGCTTAAGAAGTGCCTGCTCTTGCACTCTTCCCTTGCAGCTGGGCTATGTCTGCAGACAGGAATACAAAAATTTCCAGGAGAGAAAAGAGATTGAAAGACGTTTCCGAAGGACTAGGTAAAAAATGGGGAAAGGAGTGGCCAGTGGTCAAGGGAAAAGATGTAGGCTTCAGGTCCCTGCTACAGACTTCTTCACTGTTACCCCATTGATGAGTTAAAGAAAACTGCATGGGATTGCCAGGAAGCTGGGCCTGGAGCCCAGTTTTGATTTCCTCCAGCTAAGAGCCCTTACGGTTAGGCTAAAGTTAGATGTCTCCTTTCTCTCTGGCCAGCCTTATGACTCTGCCTGTCCTGGCTGCTCTGCAGCCCTAGGAGAGTGATGAAGGCAGAGATAATCCCAACACTGTTAGGCACAGACTGGGGTGGACATAAGGGGTGCCATCCTCCTCCTGCTGAGCATGACTTAGAGACCAGGGTCTTCTTCCTGGCTGGATATGCTACTGTACAAAATAGCAGCATTGCTACTGTCACCACCACATACCCTTTTTTTAGCCTGGCAGACCAGATTCCCTGCTGAGTGCTGGCACTGAGGGCTTCCCACTGCCTCCCCGAATTGTCAGGCAAAGAAGCAAGGCAGATTGAATTGTCCTCTGGACCTGTGTGCAGTCCAGAGAAGGTCTCCTACGTATGGAGGAAGAAAGCACTAGAATTAGGTAGGCTGGACTGTAGTCTGCAGTTATCCAGAAGGGTCAGACTCCATTATAAGAAAAGGCACATTAGGCAACCTGGACTATACACCTCCATTCTTTCTCAGGATGAGACACCTAAAATTCCAATGAAATAGAGTACAAATCAAGCAGTGAAGCTTGGCCAGTGACTTTCCACTCTACTATTAAATGCTTATGGGGAGGAGAAACCCATCTGCTTCGTGTATGCTCTTCATGTAAGAACAACACAGGGAATGAACACAGTGTTAGAGAAGAACTGCACACATCAGAGAAGCTGTCATCCCATATTAGGCTCATCTCTTCTACCATTCAAAAGCAGGGAGCAGTGTACCTGACTCCCAGCTTCTCAGTGCCACTGCGCACTAGAGGAAGTTGTTTTTCCCTTCATTTCCCAAACAGGGCAAGGTTGCAAGAAAGGACCAAAGTTCCCAGAACTGAGCCTAAAACTGAGCAATCTCAGTGAGAATTATGCATCATCAAGCATCTTCGTAGTGAGAGAACACCAGGTCCTAAAGTGCTTTTCAGGAAAGAAACTATATCAGCTAGATTCAGCACCTGGAAGTTCAACTCATTTTAAATAGAAAAATGCCCATGCTCCTTTCCTTTCCTAAAAGCCAACTAATGCAGAAATTTAGCAGAATACCAAGGATAAAGAAGAATTCTCCGTAGATTGTGTTATCCCAGCCAAAATGAAATTTCTTTCTGGAAGAGAATTTTTAGCTGGATGTACCACTAGGACTGGTATGGTAACGATGTGATTTTTTTTTTTTTTTTCATGAAGTGTTCTGAAGGTTTTCTGGACTTCAAAATGAATAAATATTGTTCTCAGCTTCTGTAGACACTGAAGGTTCAACAGTATTACAAAAATCAGGCTACTTTTAGTTGATTATGTTTAGATTTTAGGGGTCTGCCAGTGAAAACAAATATTTGAAAATGTTGGTCTTACCTTGAAGCAAACCTTATAGCATTCCTAGGCTGAAAGGTCACAATTTGGGCTTGGTGGGCAGGTAAAACCTTTTAATATTAATTTTCCTTCTTAATTGTAGCATATGCAAATATTTTGCACATTTCCTGCAGAAAAGTATTTAAAAGTAAATTTTTAATATTCCATGTAGGAAAATACATTCTGAATTATTTCAAAGCAAAGTTACTATTTATAAATTTATTTGATTGCTTTCATGTTATTTTATGACAACTCATTAGCAGCCATGGTTTATACCTGTCATATAATGGGGTTACAGTGCAATTATCAAAGTGTATATTTTTGTTCTTAAAGCAGTTGTGATTTAATATTGATCGAGGCTTCCTATTTAGCAGCCCATCCTCTTGGAGTTGTAATGAAATAGCTTTGTACTTCAAACAATGGGAGAAGATGAGATTTCAGTGTACTGATTAGAATAGTGACTGCTTTCAGTTTCTTAGAAAAAATTTCTGAGTATCACAATAAATGATACAGAAAAGCTATGTTTTTCTTAATTAATTTAAGTGCCTAAATTTTGCTTCTCTCTCCTGAGTTTATTGGTGGAGCCATTCTGTTTCCCCTCCCCATTGACTGTGATCAAGACAGTCTAAGCATGGGAGACAGCTCACCCCTGTGCAAACAGCTAGAAAACAAAGAATTACTCAGGATATACTGCTCTGGGTGCTGGGCTCCATTTTGTGTGCATGGCTGGATTTTCTTATGGCTCTGCCCACTGGTCTTACCACTGCAATTCACCCAGCCACTTTTTGACCTGTTCATAGAGAAGTCCTGGAAAATGCCTGTGTAGGAAACTGCTGGAGGTTTCTGGACATTCAGATTGCTTAGCTGATGCCCGCCCTACAATTACCAGGTCAAATGAAATCCTCACTTCCTCAAATCTGTCCTTTAATTCAAGGTTCATTCCTGTTTCACATGTTAACTATTACTTCCTGTTTTCAGGAGGGGCAGGATTCAACTGTCAAACTGAAATCCACTGAGGTCACTTTCTGGGGACAATTAATCTGGCTCCTGAACTTGGATCTGGTCTGAAACCTGGACAACCACCAAAAGAGATGAGATGCAGAAGTCGGGCTTGGCCAACATCAGGATGATTATTCTGGAGCTGGTTAGCTCTGTGTAAGCCCTGGTCCAGCTCTGATCCTCCCAATGGCTCAGCATCCTGTAGGTCCATGATTCTGCTTTGATTCTGCCTTAATTTGCATACACCTTTGAGGAACATTAGCTCCAATAATATCATCACAATTCCCATACTGGTCATGATCAGAGAGAAGATAGTGAGTTTGTGGACCCTTGATCTTACCCAGTAGGTTTCTATATTACGCTGCAAGCTGTATGCATAATAATATACACAGAGAACACTAAAAGTATACCGCTACTGATAAAATACAGCATTTTTCAGGATTTTCCTTGCATCCTCCCTTCCCCCTTTCCCATAAAAAAAAAAAAAAGAAAGAGTTGGCAGCAAAATGAAAATCAAGATTCAGTGTTTATCTTCAGAATGCATATGGTTTAGGTAGCTCCAATGTGACCTTCTACTCAGGTCTGACCTATGAAGAACACAGCTAAATTATGTATAATGGTTTTGTGATGAAATGCAATGCCAATTATAGGAGTGAGATGAGGCCATAAACATACTGCACATAAAAATCAGAGAAGGAACTTAAATCCCAGTCCCAGAACCAAAAGATTAGTGCTCTAAACACTGACTGTAGTCAAAGCTTCCTTCTGGAAATAAAGGTTAAATTTCTTCTTGTATTCCCAGTGTGTGGTCAGAAGAGTAATTTAAATGCTTTCAATAATATGGAGGTTAGAGTTTGCATCCTTTTTCTTTAGGAGGTTTTTCTACATTTAGTACAATATTTTTCAATCAAAATTCAGGCAGTTTACTTGTAAGGCTAAAAATGGATAATGACTTTTCGGTCAATTGCTTTTGACTGTCAATATGAAGCCTGCATTACCATTCCACAATATCATTAAACAATCAATAGCAATTAGTGTCTAGTCAAGCCTGGTGTTTTAATCATTTAAATCAAAATGCCCATAATTGTTATTGTATGTAAATATTTGAAGATGTTTATAGTGGAGATGAATTTTACCCATCTAGCCAAGAGAACTAGAATTAGTGAGAGCAAAGACAGGCTTTAAACGTCATCTCCCCTCTTGCTGAAACTGGGACAAGAAGGAATGGGATCTTTCCATATCTTGGGTAAAACCCTGCCCTATCAAGGGCAATATGAGTTTGTTGGTGGGTGACCACCAGCTGGGTGTGCTGCGGCTGTCAGAGCATTGCTTTATGTAAATTCACAGGGGCTCAGGAAACCCAGAGATTTCATAGTGCATTCAAGCCATGGGCTGAATTTGCTCTCCATATGACAGATTAGCCCAGGCTTTTTGTACACAGAAGAGCCCCTTGTTCACAGAAGTCATCCTGGATTATTTTGGACTAAAATAGCACCAGGATACCACACAAGGAATGGGAATTCAGGGCACTGGTACTGGCCTATTTGCTGTCTCAGCTTACACGGGGGTATTTTCTGTATTCATTCTCCAGAACATGTAATAGGATTTCATATTCAGGGACATTTCGCTGATAGTGTTTTGTGCTTGTGGCAGGGATCCTTAAGGAAATAACAGAGTGGCTCACCCCACTGCTGGTTTTACCCAGAGCTATCTCAGCTGAGCACAGGGAGCTACATGCAGTGCTGCCATAAAACTCACCAAGATCAGGCAGAGGATGAATTTGTCCTATCAAACAGACCAGGAATCTTACCAAGGAACAGTATGTGAATTGCTTTTTAAGGAAGCAGACTTGATGGTTGGACTCAGTGATCTTAAAGGTCTTTTCCAACCTAAATGATTCTATGATTCTAAAGCCTCACAAACACAGTTGCAGGAGTGGACTTTGTTTCCCCCATCCTGCCACATCTGTGTTTATAAATATGAGTGACTAGTTTATTTGGCCTGATCCATCACCCACTGTCCTCCACAGAACAACTCCCTGTGGGAGGGATTTGCCATAGCTAGACACTATTCAAGCTCCTGGGTCCCATTTTGGAGGCCATATGGGAAACAACAGCAGAAGAAGGTGCTTGGAGTTGACACCATTAATAGTCTCAGGTGGTCAAAAAGACATTAAAAGGGTATTAGCCGGACAAAGAGAAGCTTGGAAGAAGGATATAAGGGTCATAATGTTCATGATTTGGGTGTAACAGGACACACCAACAACTACAGCATTCAGTTAACAGAGTGATTTATAGCCAAAGATTTTTTGGAAACACATAATGATCTTTGAATGTTGCTGCAAACTAACAGGACCACTGCAATCATTAAAAGGCCAAAGAGATAAGAAGGATAATAGTGAACACAACAGAAAACAACCCAGGAAAAACATAGGTCCTGCAAGTCTATGGCTCGAGCTGTCGTGTGGCCAGACCCATCCCATGAAGGTGAACCAAGCTGCTACCCCAGGCAGTACTTTCATTTTTCAGTTAATACAAGGAATAGGGATTAACCGAGTGTGGCGAGAACATTAAAAAAGACCCCATGTCATACAGGTCAGTTCAAAATATAGAAATATAGAATCTGTTTTCTTTGGATTCAGGCCCTGGACATCTAAATGTTTTAAACCTGCTACTTGGCATTCGAAGCCACCACCAGTAGTTTATTGTCGTGGTTACTAATCCAGGCTTCAACCCAGGAAAAGCTTGGGTGTAGGCTTAACAATAAACTCAAGTAGTCGCAATTAAGTCAATGTGTTCAGGAGGCTAAGTCCTTGCAGGAGTGGTGCCTTAGACCTTCTGGACATTTTGTCTGTGTCAGAGCTGTACCTCAAAGAAAAAACAGGAGGTTTTGTGCTATCAAAAAAGCTCTAGGTAAATGGTAAGACAAAGCCCAGAAAACAATTTGCACACATGTCCGTAACAGCAAAGTGTTTAGCAGGTTGAGGCAACGTACCCCATGGTGAAGCAGTGGCAGAAGGACATTTTGTGTTTGACAACTGAATGCAGTGGAGTCCCCGTGGCTCAGATGTCCCTAATGTCACACGGATGCTTTCTAGGGGGATTTTCTGTTGCCATTTGAAAAACTGTCCCACTGTTAGACATGGCATTGTTGAGAGTAATTTGGTCCTGGCTGCCTGAGAAACCCAAGTTTTGCTCTTCTGGGTATTCTGGGAGGTCTGAAAAACTGATTCCCTGCCTAGTATGAAAGACCAGTGACTATTCAGAAGCATAAAATTGATGACCAGAAGGAAATATCTACAAAATTGGGATTCCCAGCTCTCCCATTACACACACTTTCTCCTGACTTTGGTAGTTCATGAACAATCAGGTTTTAAATGTTACTTTCTTCAGGCTATTTTCTTGTGTAAACCATCAAACTGCAGCTTGAAATAGGTTCAGCAGAACCTATGCAAAATATCAAAGGCAGCCTCCTACACCCTCAAAGTGTTAAGAGCAGAGCCTGCATTCAGAATTTGAGCCCAACAAATTTCCAAAATACCACACCAAAGAATATGCAGCACCAGGCTCCAATGCCCCAATCAGAGAGGTTTAGAAAAAAAGAAAAAGCCATTTTACATTTGCTTAACAACAGTTTGTGTACCCAAAACACCTCTTGAAAACTCCACATAGCTGCAAATAGGAACGTTCTTCCTTGAATCTCATTATCTTATTATGTTTTATGACTAAACTAACAGTGACATTCGTGAAATTCATGGACCAAAGGCAAAAGAAGACCTGGTTAAAATGTTCCCCCTCCACCTTCCAGCCCTGTAAACACTTTTGCCACTTTTTTTTTGTTCTCTCCTTCCCCATTCCTCTCCTTCTATTGCTCTGCAGCATGCACAGTATCTCTTTACCAATTCAGCCTCCGGGTGTATCAGAAATGAGCCTGAAAGTCTGTTGAATTCCTCACAGAATTATTTCCCTAATAGACATTTGAGTTAAAATTTTTCATCTGGTTCCAGTCAGCATCTAGGTTTTAAAAAAGACAAGCCAGCAGTACTGGACAATCAGTTCTCAAAGCTAAAGGCTCTCCAATAACATGCCAGCAGAGGAAGAATTTTAATAGAACCCACAGGAATTTAGAGACTACATTTTTTTTCTTATATCCTTTTCTCTCTCTCTCTCTTTTTTTTTTTTTTTTTTTTTGAAAGACAGGTTTTCCCTTCTGGTGAACTCAAGCAACAGGCAATTTCCATTAATCTCTTGAGTTCAGCTATTCAGACTAACAGCCCAGATGCACATACACTGTTTTATTTTTCAGCAAAGTCACCAAGTTTCCACATCATCCATAGGGTGATGTGGAAGATTTCCAGCAGTGCTATCACACTTAATTTTGGCATGCCCCTACCTTAAAAAAAAGTAGTGCATCAGGACTGACATATGCAGCCACAACCAATTTCCCTGGTCACTCTGCTAAGGAGCTTTATCATTTCTGCAAGCAAACTGCTCCCATGCAGTGTGAGGTCAGGGCCCCATAGAAGCTGCTTCCACTGAAAAGCAGGAGGAGGAGGAGGAGACATGAAGATCCCTTAAATCAGAAGAAAGAAAAGATGCAATGAAAGATTTTTCAACAATTTTCTAATATAAAACAGCTCTGCAAAACTAGAAAAGTGGCTGTGGGAAGCAGTCAGAAATCTGCTCTTTATCCCATCTCAGTACTGCTAAATGGTGAGAAACTTGGCAGAGGGCCCACACTTTTACTTATCTTCTAAGTCTAAAATCATGCTGCTTTTTTCCCTCTTAATTCTGTGCTAAGCATTGGGCATAGAAGGGAAAACACTGCTTTAGATGTGAAATCAGCAGTACAGTCTGTGGCATTGGGTATTTTATTCCATCAAAATGAGCTTTTCTTCCAAGGTGAAGTGTACAATGTAACATTACTTAATTGCCCACACTGCTTGGTGGATGCTGACATATATTGTAGAAATGTTAACTGCTTTACATTTCAATGCATTCCCTCTCCCAGTCCTTCTACTCCGCCGTTTTGCTAGGATGAATCTGGCCAGCTGCCAGATAGGAAGCTTATTTTTCACTGGTGATCATAACTCTGGCTGGTTGTAGCAAATAACGTAACTGGCGGTGTTAGGAGGTTTATACAGGAAGCCCTGCTGTGCTGCCTTAATTGGGATCACTCTTCTAGCGATAGAGTAAAAAGGTATTAAGATAAATGAACTGCTTATTGGAGACTACGAATGTCTCTCTGCATCAAGTTCACAGATAGGGAAAGCGAATGCTGCTCCTCTCCTCTTTCTTCCGAGCTCCTCCTTCCATTATCACAGCTCCCTGGCCACGCATTCCTCTCCTCCAGCCTAGCAATGCTGCTTTTACAGCCCTGACCAAGATTACATGCATTTGTCCGCCCTAAAGACCGGATGGCATCCTACGGCTGACTCAATTTTCCCTTGTTCTCAATACCCTGCTGCCCTGAGGGAGTCAAACTGTGGGGACTTTTCTATGGCCTGGAGTCTCGTATGCATCTGGCCTCTGGCTCTTTTATAACACCACTCTCCGGAGGCCCTCCTCATTGTATTGCATGAAATTCCAAACACAAGACACAGGCCCATGAAAAGAAGGCAGTAAACATTTACATTGTGTGCCTCTGATGGTGCTATAAGATACAGCAACAAGCCTGAGGTTACTGCAACCAGGACCAAATTTTTTTCATGTATTGTGAGGATGCTGACTTCAGAGACGTGCAAGGCACATCCCATAAATCCTTCATGTTGTCATCCCATTGTCTACTAGGTCCAGGCAAATTGAATCCAGGGATCTGGCCAATTTTCAAGGGCAACTTGAGAAAGACACATTTACACAATCCCACAGAGGCCAAAACTGTTACGTGAATACACTGGTCCAGCAACCAGTGCCCACAAAAGATGCTGAGAGCTCTGAGAAGGACCAGCTGAGCTACACTGTGTAAAGAGATGGGCTCTACCTGCAGTAATACAATGAGTCAATGTTTCCAAACAGTCAAATTTAGGCAAAAAAAAAAGTGAAGAAGCTTCTAGGTGCTGATTCCCCCAGGGCAATTCAATTATGTTTAAGCAAGGTCCACTTCAGGGCCCTCTCACCCTCTTAGCAAGCTGATCCAAATCTGCACGTGACTGGATCCATGCTGACACAGGGAGGTAGCATCGGAAACCTTGACTCATCACCCAAGTAGACCATTGCTCCCCGTGGAGCTAGGAAACATAGGAAATGAAGAAATCCTGCTGGCATAATGTTTGCAGAAACACATTGCTTCCTCTTTAGGTTTGTAACACTAAGACAAAAGGAGAACAGGCCTGATTTGGGTCTGATCACAAATACCTTAGGCTTCTGTAAATTAGACATCTGGGCCAGAGCTTTCTCTTTATGGTGTCAGACATGAGCTGAAATGGTACAGGGGCTCTGTGGGCACCTCTTGGAGAAGCTGAATTCTCTTTCTCCCTTCACTTGGCTATAAAGGATGCCCAGACTGACTGCTTCAAACTCAAACTCTGTCTGAATTTGCATCTAAACTGTCTTTAAGATGCATAAACTACACCAGATGAATCCCATCTGAAGCTATATGGGTGTAAATCCTCCACTCTGTTTCATGTAGGAAGTTGCTCCCCTCTCTGGGAACATCAACCCCAGAGGGGCAGCAGCAGGAGGCTTTCCTACAAGTGACCACTCTTCTTCTACCTCCATGGGACAGCCAAACACAATCTACAGAGCTAGATCCAGGCAGAAGTGTTCCTCAGCATGAATCTTCACCCACTTGAATACAGGAGGAGAGATCCCAGTGACTTTCCTAGGACCAAGATTTGGGAAGCAGCTAAAGACTCAGTTGACATTTCTGGAGGACAAACTGCATACAGCAAAGGGTACGTCTTATCCACTGTTGCACAGATAGCTCTGTGCATTCCAGGCTGGCTCTGCTAGTCATGCAAAATGTTCATACTTCATAGGAAATTAACTCATTCTTCATGCAAGACAAAGGTCTGACATTCTACTTTGGTTTTAGAAATACTTAGGAGGCTGGCGAGAGAGTGTTTCAAGTTTTGGCGAGTATTCCCTTTCACCTTTCTACGTGTAATATTTTGGTGTGCTCTCTATGTTCAAGAGGCATAACTGAAACCTGTCTGAACCAGCTCCCATCTAGCTTCCCCTCTCTCATTTCCTGGAGGCCCATTGTAGAGGTCACTTCATTGAAAGCCCACCACAACCATAAATTGCTGTTTTGCTCACGCTATTGTCCTTTTGAGACTTGGTGGCAATTCAGCATTTGTGTGTTTACAACCAGACCGATTCAATGGGTGCTGCTCCTCCATTAAGGTTCCACCTATAAATACCTACAGCTCACCACTGCTTCACCTTTCAGAGCTCATCTGCAGAGTCAAGGTGCTCCTTGGTCATACTCAAGTGCTTTGGGCAAGGGGATGAATGGCAGCAAGACACACAGGGTCCATTCCCTGCTCAGCTGTAATAACACTAGCAGGCACTGGGGAGCTACTCACCAAGATATGGAGGATTTGGATGAAATATCAAGCTTGACCCCATCATAGCCAGGAACTCTGCCAGGACTCAGCTTTGGCCAAGTCGTGTTGAACCATGAGCACTGGGCAGTGCTGCCTCACCCCACATCAGCTCCCTCTGGCTGGGTCTGAAGCTTCCTAAAGGAGTAATTCCCTGCTTTTAGCCATGCCTATCCAAGGATATATGTTGGTGACATGAAGTCTTATGAAAGCAGGGTCTTAAGAAGGGACAAAAAGACAAGCTGCTTGCAATTGGAGTTTTTAGGTCAAGGGGGCTGCCTGTTCATTGCCTCCACTGCATTTAGGGAAACAGGATTTTGTTGGCATTTTTTTATGAATAAACAAAATAATATCAGTCCAGTACTTGGCCCACATAGCCGCTTGCTCATCCTAAGAGAAACAACCTTGAAAGCCCAAGCATCAACCTGCCATGAGGGCAGAAGTATTGCTTCCTTCTTTAACTGGTTTTGCACTTGGACAAAATGGCAGAGAATGAGACTGTGAGAGAAGATTTTTCTCCTTTTTTTCACTGCAGAAATCAATATCCATATCGACAGTGGGTTTGGGTGGGCTGTCTCCCCTCTAGCACCCACAGCAGAGACCAGGCACCCCTCCTCATGCTGCTGCCCTGTGGTTGGGAATCACAGTACCACTGCAGGAAGAGGCTGAACTCCATCCTCCGACCCATGGAAGGGACCTGGAGCACTCAGAGACACCCCCCCCCCCAGTCACATCTGCCTGCTGGAAGAGGTGAGGAAGGGCTGGAAGGAGTCATGGGGATGTTGCTGTGAGCATCAGAGCAAGGAGGAGGTGGGCAGGGGAGGAGACCTGCACGTCATCACCGCCTGCTTCCACTCAGACAGCATGGTGACAAACTGCATGGTGACATTCCCGTGCACTGTCTTGACAACCCATCAGCAAGGTGCAAACAGCAAAGTGTTGCATGATAAGAGGCCTGGCATAACAGCTTAGGTGAAAGCACAGGTAGGCTGTAGGAAAGCCAGCAGTTCACACGTATCTCGTTAAACATGACAAGGGTGTTATATCCACAAGGCTGAGAGATCTCCATTTTGGCTAAAAAAGAGATACCGAAACCTTTTCCTTTTCAAGGACAGTAAAGTCACAGCAATATTTATCCAGGATACACCAGCAACCTCAATACAATGTCTGCAGGTGAACCCTGACCCCTCCACACAACTCCGCAACCCTCCCCTATGTGTTACCCACCTCCCTCAGCCCCATGCAGGGCACCACTGTCCTCCTATATATGACCCCACCAAGGTCTACATCCCTCACATCTCCCCAAAAGCTCACCCACACATAAACCCAATTGCACAACACCACAGCCTATCTCCTCCCAGCATTACATACCACACCATAAACCCTATCCACCAGGTCTGGACTGGGATTCACCAGGAGAGAGGGATGGGATGGGTTACAGCTTCTTCCTGTGGGTACCCTCAAGCTGCCTCTGCTTGGGTTCATCCTGCCACAACATCTAATCCCTACCACTCAGCTGGGACCAAGCTGACTGGTCCAGTCATCCCAGCTATGTGATTTCTTGAAGGCATCATATGGTAGATTCATGCCAGGAGTTTAGAAAAGTACTTTCATTAGCAAGGAACTATAATGATGCTTCAGGGAGGGCATACTTTGAGTTGATGGTGATTTACGGACACTAAACTTTCCCCCAACAAAGAGAAGTAATAGATAGTGAAGAAGACTGTAGAAAAGAGATTTGTTGCACTGAATCCCACGTACTTTAGGTGTGTGAATGGAGAACTTGTAGCCCTTCCACAAGCAGCAATTCCATTCATATAGCTCATGGACACATTGTTTTTTGGCATTATTATGGACTGACGTTAACTTCTGGTCCACCAAATGAGCCTGAAAGGCTGATTCAGCCCTTGGAAAAGTTTTCTAACTCCTGCTTCAGAACATGAATAAAAGGCACCTGCCCTTCCCAAAACACTTCACCTCACGTTGCCAGTAAATCCTTCCAGAGCAGACATCAGTTCCAGCCTGCACCTCTGTGATTTTCTCCTCTTTGCAGAGCATTGCCCCATAGACTTTTCTGTCTAGCTGCTTTCCTAGTCCCTCCTCAGCAAGATTTGATCTAGTTGTTTATTGAACTTTGTCCAGTGTTTATTATTTAAGGAATTCACAAGATAGATGTGAATGCTTTCAGCCTAGTTGTGCTTTGGGTTACCATGATGATTGTTTTAACATGTCCCAGCCTCCACGGGGCTACTTGCCAATTAAAAGGGTTCTAGTGGGTGCCTGTTAACCTCCCTGTGTATTAAAGTAAAACAATTTCTCTCCTTAGTTCCTAAATTTCCACAGAAGCTCTTCAGTCATGCCCAGAGCCAGGCAACCTGCTGGCTGTGAGCAGTCTCACAAAGTCAGCTCCTTTTCCTGTTTGTCATTTTGCCACTAATAGAGGCTGATCTTTCCCAAATCTGCACCTATTCACACTTAATTAGCTTGACTCGTTTATACAAACCTGTGCTGACATCAGGGTTGCTCACACACTGATCATCGCAGCTATGAATAAAAGGATCCTGGCTCCTCATCTGCTCTTCATGCTGCCGGGATGATGTGTCTCATCCTACCCTTCAGCTGCAGGCCGAGAACAGGGCATGGAGATTTTCACATGGCTCCATCAGTGCTTCTTGCACAAACACGAGTGAAAGTGCTCTTATCCATGCTTTGATATGCAGAAATAATTGCATGGCTAAGCACACCAGAATGGCATTCGTACTACACGCTAGTGTGGTTTTTCAGCTTCTGTTCATATGAGTTAGGGTCTGAATGCTGGTCTCTTTCTTTTTCCTTTAGAGTCCCCAGGGATGTGGGGTTTCATGTGGACCTCACATAGGTATCCCTCAGTCCCATAATGGGAACTTCTTGCACGTACCTTTATATGACTGTTATGGTCAGAGATCCAGCAAGGATTGGGAGACACCTAAATTTTGGCCACACAAGGGCTCGTGTCTGGTCACATGATGGAGGAAACAGAAGGTCATGAAGGGATCACAGCTACTGCTTAGCTCTGTTTGGGGCCAAAACCAAAAGTCAGGCTTTAGTGGTCTGTTCAGTTTCCTGCTGTCTTTTCAAGTGAATCAATGCTCCATTTACCTACATATTTTGATAACTTCATTTCTCGTTCCATTCTAAGCAAAATCTGTGACATCAGTGAAGACGTATGAAGGAGACAGCCAACATAATTGTCACCAAAATGATAGTTTCCTCCATGCAATGACAGGCAGGTGTCCGGTACATGACAAGAGGTGGAAGCAGACCTGCTACATGACCTGACACGCGTGTGTATGTAGGTACTATATGGTGAGGCTTGGGTGCATTTTGGTCACTCCTGGGGGGGTTCTCCAGGGTTTCTGGGATGTAACACGGTAGACTGCCAGAGACACCCACATGGTCCACAGCTTTAAGAGGAGTAAGAAGTCATGGGAGAAGGGTAAGGGAAAGGAGGTTATGAGCTGGCCAAGCTTGCCCACGGGCCATGGTGCGAGCATCCCTGAGCTCTGGAGAAAATGCAAGTCCTGGTGCATCAGTGTTTGCATCCAAGTGATATGGGACAGCAGCCTGCATGGATACCACCAACCCTGCCTTTTTTGCACATCCAGCTGCAATCAGTATGTGATAAGAATCTGTAAACCATCAGAAAAATACAAAAACATGATGGGGTTTTTTTCCTTTCTACAAGCCACCTGCTCCCTGTCAATGTGGAGCAGAACCCTTTGTGTAGCAAATCCAATAAACAAAACTGTAAAGCGTCTGTCCTGCAACTGGATCCTAGCCCATGACAAAGAGCAAATCTGATCCACAACAAACAGCTGGGAAGAGCATTCAATACTTGCACTGTGCTTTACAGCCCATCCATAGCTTCCTACCAAAACTAGCAGGAACTTCTGCTCAGCACCAAAAAGAAGGAGAGGGGAAACAAAAAGGTAAAGTAATTATGCATCACAGAAAGCTCAGGTACCAGGGGGTAGAAATGGTGTTTGCCACAGTTTTATTATGACCAAATACTACAGGTGAGCAGCACAGCTCTGTTCTTATTAAATTAAAATGCAAAATTTCTGAGGGCTTTTATGAGATTAGGTGAAAAACCCACATAGGCCAACTTCACCTATGTGATAAAGTGTCACCCTCAGTGGACAGAAAGCCTTGACTTAATCTTTCATTCAGAAGAGTTTTGAGTCCTGGTAGGCCAGGAGCTAAGCTTACAGCATTCAGGGCTAGATTTAGGGAGTTGCCATGTCAACACACCTCCACCGTTAGCAAGAACACCTCAGAGACTGGGATGTGAACTAGAAACCCTATTTTTAAGTCTCCATATTCAAATTCAGTGCAACACAAACCTCAGACTCAAATTCCCCTGAAACTGGTGAAACCCTCCCCTCTTCACCCAAGGTGGAATTCGGTCCACAACCCTGTGACCACTTCAGGCCAATAAAGTAAAAAAATGTCCTCTCTGCTGAGCAACAGCTAGAACATCCTTCTTCCTTAGAAGAATATCAGCCCGTGGAAAAGTAAATTCACTCAGATATAACATTTCCAAGGGGGTAATTCTTCTCTCTCACTCCCAAAATGGGGGAAAGCTCTTTGCCAGTATGTAATTTCTTTCCTAATCACATTGCAGTGTCACATACCAGTGAGCTAAGGGCTCCCGCAGCAGCGTTATTCTCCAGCATATGTGACTTTGTATAACATGTGCTTCGCTCGGCAGTCATCAGCAACAGAGAGCAAGAACATACTTCTTCCTCTATGACATTATTAGGCATTAAGAGCACTATATAGCAGTGCATTTCAGCTTCTTTATTTTCTCCCAGTAAAAGCAGCTTGGCCACCTGGTGTGCTGCACACACAGTTAAATTCCAAATGTAATGTATTTTGTAGCAAAAGAGATTAGAAAGCTGCTGTAATGAATCTCATTACCAGTGTCTTTATATCCTCATCTAGTTGGAAGCAGAGATCATCCAGACCTAGGTACTGTACTTATTTAAAAGAATATCATCTACCTCTCAACCCTGTCATTACAAGACAAATTGTTTCCTTTGGCTTGATGTTCTAGCCATTCTTTGCTCAGCCTTAAAACATGTTAGCAGCCAGATTTTCTCGAGAACTGAAGGCCAGATTTCTAAGTGCTCAGCACCCACAACTGGGCTAGATTATTTTACAAGTGTTTGATTCCCATTTAGACACCTAAAATAAGAGCCAGATTTTCAGACACACTCAAAAGCCTCCAAGATCTTCTGAAAATCTGGACCTAGAGTTACTCCAGTAACTTGCCAAATTAGTGGAAATTAAAGTAGACACATCTCATCATGTTGCTCGTTGCAATGATAAACAAGCAGTCTTACTGTTAGATCCATATCCAAGCCCTATCCTTCCTTTTAAAGGCAGTTATTTGTTCAAACACAGGCCAACACTTCCAAGTATGACTTCCATGTTCAAAAAAA